>JAODAL010015175.1:0-84816 GCA_025379985.1 Phyllomedusa bahiana | reverse complement strand
TGGTAATAGGGGGTTTGTTTTTTTTGAAAAGTACAAAAAACATAATAAAAAACCCCTACAATTGGTATTCCCAAAATTTGTTTCAGAATTCAGTAACAATAATTTTTACAAAGAGGAAATACAGTAAAATCAAAAACCGCAAAAAAGGTGAAATATTTTTTTTTTTTTTTTTTCCATTTTAACCCCACTTAAAATTTTTTTTCTTTCCCCAGTTACTTTGGTACGTCAATGGCAATATTACAAAGTACATTTTGTCCCGCAAACAAAAAGCCCTCTATGTCTAGGGGAAAAATAAAGCATTATGGCTTTTGGGGAGGGGGGGGGAAAACTTTTTTTTTTTAAAAATATACCTTGTTTGAAATATAATAGGTATCTCTCTAAAAAGAAACAGTTTGATTTGGATTTAGACATTGGGTATCATGGTATTAGATTAAAAATACATTTGTTTAGCATGTAATTTTTGTGATAATGTCGCCTTGCCTGCACCCTTTCAATGTTTTCATTGCCAAAAAAAAAAATATTGGGGTTTGCCCCGATGAACGAAAAAAAAAAGTTTTGGATAAGGGGTGCCCCCAAAAAAAAACTTTTAAAATTGAAAATAGCCCCCAAAAAGATAAAATTTTCGATAAAAGTATTTAAGTTTATTAATTTTAAATTTAAAAAAAATGTTTGTAACCGAATGAAAAGGGGGTATCGGTGGGCCCACATCCCAATTTACCCATACAGTGTATACATGATCACCCCCTTGTTAGCATGAAAATAGGTTCTTATTTTAAATTTCTCATTCTTCTCCATATCATAGAGTGTGGGTAAACACGAGAGAAGTTTGGAGCGGTTAGTGGGAGCTGATAAGAGGAGAGAGGGGAAAAAGGCCCTGAAAGGGAGCGGGTTACGTGAGGGGGGTATCTAAATTAAGGCGGGGAATGTTGGGGGGAGAGGTTTGGAGGCTTGAGGTAAGGTTACTAAACTTAAACTGGATTCGGGGAAATGGGTAGCCCGTGCAGGGATGCAGGGGGAGAGGGAGGGGGTTGTGGGAGAGAGGTGAATAAAAACGGGCGGGAGAGTTAAAAGGATGGTTGGGGGGAGAAGGGTGCTAAAAGGGAGGCCCCCAAGGAGGAGTTGCGTAGCGGGGCGGAGATGAAGGGGCAAGGGCAAGATTTTTTGGCTTTCAAGGTTAAGGAATGAGTGGATATGGGAGATATTTTTCAGGTGGAGGTGGCAGGCAGAGGTGAGGGTTTGTATATGCGATTTGAAGTCAAAGGTTATCCCAAGGCAGCGGACCTGTGGAGCCAATGAGAGAGTGTAGACATTGACTGTGATAGAGAGTGTGTGCTTTCTTCCCATACCATGGCAAACTGTCAGCTTTATAAGGAGTCTGAATATGCTGCTAGGCATATCCCTGCCGAAGGAAATTCCTGTTCTGAAACGTGTCGGTTGTTTGGTAGCCAGTAGGCTCCTTTTGTGAAGGTCATGTCACCACTAGTTTTGCCAGCGAGAGACATGGACGCTACCAGCCGGAGCTCGTACTTGCTCACACTGGTGCAATAGTAAGCAGAATGAGGTAGGACTGCATAAACACAGAACTACAAAGCTAACAGCCAGCAGGAGCGTACATCCATTTAGAAGGCTGCAGTATGGATTCTTACTAAATGAGAACGTAAGTTTTGTATAGCCATATTGTTTCTATTTTCACAGGTGTATATATTGACGCTATTTTTATCGGTGTGTGGATTTATATTGGTGCTACTTTGGTCGTTTTTTCTAGTGCCACTATATATCTGCGGTGGTATACCTATTAGTGTGTCTGTTACTTAGAAAATATTAAAAGTTTAAGACACACCTTTTTCCTATTTTACAAATAAAGAAGAAAAGCGATAAAAATGTAAACATAATCGGTACCACCACATCCCTAAAAGTGCTTTATATTAATACTACACAGTGAATGGCACTCAAAAAAATTGTTTGCTTCACCTACCAAAAAATAATTGGAATTAAAGTATTCAAAAAGTCTCATGTATCTGTAAATGGTACCAATGAAAACTATACTTCCGTCTGCAAAAAAAAGCCTTTACAGAAGTCCAAAGATGATAACTTATAGACAGGGGCGTAACTAAAAATGGCAGGGCCCATAGCGAACCTTTCAATGCCCCCCCCCCTCCATAAAAAAAAAAAAACAACTTATCACATGTTTTGTCACACGCCGGTCATACGCCAGACACATCCCGTACACGCCGGTCACATCCCGCACACGCCAGACACCCATGTAAACACAGCCATGTACACACATGCAGATACGCACACACATGCACACCCATGTAAACACACTCATGTACACATATGCACAGTCATATACACATATGCAGACATGTACACACTCATGTACATACATGCACAGCCATGTAAACACACTCATGTACACATATGCACACCCAGGCAGACACATACACACCCATGTATACACACATATACATACATAAAAAATGTACCTGATCTCCAGGCACTTCTCAGCATGGTGTTGCTAAACAGCAGGTCACAGAGGAGGGAGGGAGACAGAACAGCAGGAAACTTCCATCTCCTGAGCTTCTGCACACTGCCGTGACGAGAGCACACCTGCCCCCTCGTCTCTGACCCGACGTCTTCACTGAGCTCTGCTGAGACTTCAGTCTGGAGAGCTGTGTGAAGGAGGGGGCTGCACTGCAGGAGCTCTGATTACTGCCCCATACAATGGGCACAGGAGCTGAATTACCGGGGAAGGAGACGTGGGAGCAGCTGCCCCGAGCCCTCTAAGAGCTCGGGCCCCGTGGCAGCTGCTACCTTTGCTCCCCCGGTAGTTCCACCCCTGCTTATAGAGATTATTGCTCTTTAGAAATGGTGATGCAGAGCAAATAAAAATAATAAAAATAATAGCAATCGCACTGACCTGCAGAATAGAGATAACATGTCACTTATGCCGCACATTAAACTCTATAGAAACTTAACAAAACAAAATGGTGCAATTGTGTTTATTTTCCTATTCAATCAGTCTGGGGAGGCTGCAACCAAAAGCACCATTGGGCGACATGTATGAAGGAGTAAGTTTTAATGTTCTGGTGTCAAATGCACAAAAGTGGTTAGTCTGCCTAATTTCCAGAAGTATGGTGCGTTGAATGAACATGTTTGGCACATTGTGTGCCTGGCCGGACACTTTGTAATACGCCAAAGATGTGGGGGTGTTCTGGGGGCGTTGCACCACATTTATACTATTAGACACGTCTATGAATGTGGCTCAGCAAAACTCGGTGCATTACTGCACAAACAGGCAGACCTATTTCAATATGGACTGCCTGAGCCTGAGTTGTAATGCAACTGGATTTGCCACTAAGGCAAAAAGTGTCCCTTATTTCTCAACTTCCACCAGTACAATAATAAAAAGGAATTTCTGATAATTATCAAACTATATAAAATTAAATTATATAAATTTCATAATACATTTTATCATATAAAATTAATACAAAATCATATAAGATCCCCAAAAAATTAAATTATCTCCGATAAAATGTATTTAAGATTTATATAATCTAAAATTAATTTAAAATTAAATCATATCAATTAATTAAACCAATACAGCATCTACAATAAATCCTGTTCTCAGTCATGTATTTACGGAGCTAGCGTAGTATTATCAGTGATTAGAAACACATCATAGCAGGCTAGAAATAAAAGAAAATCTGTTAGAATGGCATGTCAGGGAATAGAAACTATGGTAGTGATCTTACATGTTGCACCACAAGTCTCAGCAAGGTTATTAATGTATGTAATGTTTGGTGCATTACTAAAGTTCCACGGCACACCAAACACTAGACGAGGCGCCTCGAACCTTAGGCACCATTTATGACCCCACATTCACCACTTTTATATATTCAGGCCCATTTTACATGGAAAAAAGACGCAAAAAATTTTCTTGAGGTGCCAAGTTTCATGTCGACCCATGTGTTAGGGCAGGACCAGTTAAATGGGTCATAGTGTGAAACATCCATTCTTTTTGGTATATCTACACACTTGAATAATTGTAATTTATACAGTTGGACAAAAGTCATCTGAACTTGGAAATTTTAAACTTGTAAATTGCACCAATTCAGAAAATAAAATATTTTGTTTGCACTACTTTCTCATATCTATGGATATCCTCCAGATATTCCCCTGATGAACCCTCGTGGACTGTTTGAGGGAGAAACGCGTCGGGAAGTGGATTCAGTACATATGAGGGCAGTAAGTTGTATATGTTTGTGATTTTCTGCTTTTTTGTGCAGTTCTTTATCATGTGTATTTTCCTGCCCCATGTACAGTTTTTTATCATGTATTTGGACTAGTTAAAGGGATATTATGTGTTCCCTGCTTCAATATAACATTTAGTGCAGTGGATAATCAGGGTCAGCCATCGAGAGGCGGGGCCGCTCTTTTTCAGGGCGATTTCCCCACCTGTATCATTAGGTCTATAATAGTGGTGAGTGTAGGCTGATATACTATATTTTGCCTTTAGCCATTTACCCCTTTATTATAGAAGTGCCACTGGCTTTTGTGTGTTGGTGTATAGCTTCACTACTATTTTAAGGTATCTTAATAAAAGTTAGATTTTAAAATTGGGTTTCAGCAGTGATTTTTTTGTACTACTTTACCATCAAGATCATACACGTTCTGGATCAATAAAATAAATAAAAAATGTATTTTCTGCATAAAAAATCAGGACATTTTGAGAGAAAGAGGGATTTGGGTCACAAGGAGGAACTGTCCATCTAAAAGAGGGACAATTGGGATGTATCCATAGACTGACCCATATATTGAGCCTCATGCATGCAATACAAGCTCTGAGTTTTCTCCATATGCCTCTGATTTTATAGTCGGTTTCCTATGGAATCTGAGCCTTGTTCCAGTGAGTGCTCTATTCCACAGATAAGCATTGCTTTGGGTGTGGACACTGCTGTAATACTGTGTTTTTAGGGGTAACATACAGCATCACACACAGTACTTAATAAAACTTAAAACAAAAAAAACATGACGTTATATAAATCACATAGTCCTGTTCTGCCAGTTCCGTCAAGCTATTAAAATATTGTAGCTGTCAAATATGGGAAACGCACATGGCTGCCAATACAGCTGTGTCAGTGATTTTTATCCTGCTCTGCCGGAACTGAATCAGGGATCAGTTGTACAGAAATGTTAGAGAGACTTATTAACAATTAGGAAGGCAATTCAGGATCCATCATGTATAGGATTTTTTTAAACTTTAGTTAGAAATAGTAAAAAAATAAACAATTATCCAAGGTAAAATAAAGCAATAATTTTGACTGTGACTCTTCCATCAGCTTTTAGCTTTAATTTATATTTCCCATTTTCTGCTGCATAAAATCTACTACTCATAAAGCGAATAAGTTTACAACAACATTAATGCACCCCCTGAGGCCGTCAAGCACTTTGTCATTCATGCATGGTAATTTACATCTCTACTTGTAGTTTCTATCAGTTTATTCATTTGCTGCCTCCATACCACTTTATGCACAGGAGGGAGTTAATATGAATCCATAGGAAATTGTGGAAGGTGTGCAACTCTGTAAGTTTCTTTACAGTCAATTAATTATGGAAAATGAATAATGCTTGTTTCAACCATTAAACAGACTCTTATCAACACAGGGGGGTACAGGAATGAGAAAAATGCAAGCTTTGTATTCTTATGCAAATTTTTTCGGTATAATTTATACCATTCATCAATAATGAAATTTAAAATATTTAGAGGGACATATATGAAAACTGTCCAGATCTAAGACTTCCTTTGTTTGTCTTATGGGACATGATTAAAAATAGAAAGAAAGAAGCATACTTACCTTTGTGATGCACCTGTTCCATCCCGATGGTCGTCCCATTCATCCCCGCTGTACAGTGAACGTTCCTTATTCACATGCTATGCTCAGCCAATCACAGGCCACAACGTCACTTGCACGTGACCTCTATAGACTGTGACTGGCTGCACATTACATGTGAACGATGAAAGTTCACTGTACATTTGGGATGAATCGGGATGGAATGTGAGCATCACGGAGGTAAGTTCTTCTTTCTTTCTATTTTTAATCATGCCCCATAGAATAAACAAGCTTTTGCAAGTCCTAGAACACCCCTTTAATTGTAACTTTAAAATGTATCTATTTTTTAAAGAAAATATGCCACTAAAATGCATTTTTAAAGTGTTCCTTTTAATTACAGTTGTTATATGGGTTACATATATTTCAGGGTCTTTTGACAAGGACTACATTTGAGGTTCAAACTATCAGTGTTTTTAAATTTTTTGTACTTATTTTGATTTGACTGCTTATTTACTTTGTAACTGGGGATGAATTATTATCCCCAGTTATAGGGGTTGTACAGCAACCAACACTAACTCCTGGTCTAGATCTACTAAGACTCAGCAGCTCCTGCAGCTATCCAGCACCTGGTGATCATGTGGTTGATGGGGACATAAGTATATGGTGTCATTCTTACATACTAAAATTTATAAACTTTTATTGAGTAACATTTACAGTTTGCAGTACTCACAAGGTCTTTGCTTTTGACATTCTGGCTGTCAGTGATCCTCTCTCCTGAGGCTGTACAAAGTCCATGCAGGTTCAATCTCTTCAAGGAGATCCAGAGATGTTCCGGACTTGAGGTGTTCGGTGGACCACATGAGGTTAAATGTACATCACAATACCAGATACATGCCATATTATTGCCTATTATCAATATAGTTTAAAAAAACCCAAAAACATCCCAGGTAAAATTTCCAAATAAAGATAAGTATATTAGTTGATTATATGCAACATACAGTATATATTTGACATTATTGACATAACAGTTATCACTTTTCAGGCCCATGCTTATCATCAATGTCAAAGTGGAGTACTTTAACTTTTATAGTTAATGGAGTTTTACCACAAAGTAAAATTGATGTGTGAAGCTTGCAAATGAAATAATAAACATTTTCACCTTTAGTTGATATTAAAAATTCTGCACCATTTTTGTTTTAGCTGCTCCCTTAGTGATCCACAGTGTACAGTTCGTCTCTAGGGGATACAACCACTGATGAGAGCTCCTCAGTTTTGCCGCAAATGCTCAGACATCACCTCTCCTCTCAGGCAGCTACTGTTAGTCTCTTCCCTGCCTAGAAGTCACACACATTCACTCACTGTTGAGCAAGTGATCAATCCCAGGTGCTGTCATTCTACTCCTGTCCTGTGTATTCCTTAGTCATTAGTCAAATAGTGCAAATAAATGAAAAGAAAAAAGAAACCTCAATCAAGTATGTGCATTCACAAAAAGAAAAAAAAAATCAATGTTTGGTTCATGCAGGAGTTTGAACCTAGGACCCCTTTGCTGAAAGGCAGATGTGCCAACCCCTCAGCTACATTGTAGCTACTCACAGCTCTTTAAATAGACAGACCTTTGTTTGCCTAGAGTGAGCACACTATGGGGAAAGGCATGTTGATGTCAAGCCTGTTGGGTCACATGATGTGCAGTACATACAAATCATACACGCCCCCTTTTTAACACACTGAAAGTTGAATCAGGACAAACTTGCCATGAAATGCCTTTGTAGTAAAACCCCTTTAAGCAATTATATCCCTACACTTTGGTTAGAATCTGGATATATAGCTTCGATATATAACTCACCAAAACTTTCATGTAATTTTCAAAGCAATTTTCAAGGTTGATCCACATCGTGGATCTGCCTTCAGTGCTGGAGTAACATGGAAAATGACAAGTGATGACATATAGTACAGTTGGCTGTAGAGGACACACATTGGGGAGAGATCCAAGGACTTTCCGGTCTCCAAGATTCGCAGGAATTCATCATATGCTGTTGTCATACATTTCATTGTCTAAGCCAAAAGTAATTCTTTGCAAACGAAGGACATCAGAGCAACGAATATAGCTAGGATGGTTCAATAATATTAGCTTCTTCTGTTATGTTGTATAATGTATGGATTTTTTTTTGCTTATTTTTTTAAATATTTGATATGTTTATTCTTGGTTTTTATTTTACATTTTTTGCATTTAAAATAAGACATTGAATGTAGATTAATACTGAAATATTTAAAATTTTTAAATATTTAGTAGTAAACAATAAAAGTGGTTTATCACCCACACAGAAGTCCACTGCAAACACGTTGTATCATTAATACCACATGTCCTTGCAGAATCTGTGTTTATTTTCTTTCCCTCTAATTGCAGGTTGTGGTACCACAACTGACCGTTTTGTCTGAATGTCCTGTATTCAGCTGGAAGAACAGTTCTGGCATTTGGGCAGTACAGCCGGTAGTGTCGTATGTGACCATGCCAAAATGTGAAAATTGTTTCATAGTAGGCCCAGATTGGCACTGAAAAGCTGCCCTGGCACCACCAACCTCACCAGCCTCTGTCTTTTAGTCAGGACAAGTGTACCCTGCCACTATGCACGCTCCAATATAACCAATAATAGCACCATACTGTGACCTCATCTATGAGAGAAAAAAAAAATGAGAAAACAAATCCCAAAAATTACATGGTCTGATTTGGAAAGAATTTATTTACAGATTATGGTGGAAAGTAAGTATTTGGTAAATAACAAAAGTTCATCTCAATACTTTGTTATATCTCCTTTGTTGGCAATGAAAGAAGTCAAACTTTTTCTGTAAGTCTTCACAAGGTTGGCACACACTGTTGCTGGTATGTTGGTCCATTCCTCCATGCAGATCTCCTCTAGAGCAGTAATGTTTTGAAGCTGTTGCTGGGCAATACAGACTTTTAACTCCTTCCAAAGGTTTTCTGTGGGGTTGAGATCTGGAGACTGGCTAGGCCACTCCAGGACCTTGATATGCTTCTTAAAAAGCCATTCCTTCATTGTTCTGGCGCTGTGCTTTGGATCATTGTCATGCTGAAAGACCCAGCCACGTTTCATCTTCAATGCCCTTGCTGATGGAAGGAGGTTTGCACTCAAAAATAAGAAAATAAGTATTTGGTCATCTACAAAAAAGCAAGATTTCTGGTTCTTACAGACCTGTAACTTCTTCTTTAAGAGGCTCCTCTGTCCTCCACTCATTACCTGTAGTAATGACAACTGTTTGAACTTGTTATCAGTATAAAAGACACCTGTCCACATCCTCAAACAGTCACCGTCCAAACTCCACTATGGTGAAGACCAAAGAGCTGTCGAAGGACACAAGAAACAAAATTGCACCAGGCTGGGAAGACTGAATCTGCAATAGGCAAACGGCTTGGTGTGAAGAAATCAACTGTAGGACCAGTAATTAGAAAATGGAAGACATACAAGACCACTGATAATCTCCCTCGATCTGGGGCTCCACGCAAGATCTCACCCCATGGGATCAAAATGATCACAAGAATAGTGAGCAAAAATTCCAGAACCACAAGGGGGGAACCAGTGAATGACCTGCAGAGAGCTGGGACCAACTTACCAAAGGCTACCATCGGTAACACACTATGCCGCCAGGGACCCAGATCCTGCAGTGCCAGACGTGCCCCCCTGCTTAAGCCAGTACATCTGAAGTTTGCTAGAGAGCATTTGGATGATCCAGAAGAGTATTGGGAGAATGTCATATGGTCAGATGAAAGCAAAGTAGAACTGTTTGGTAGAAACACAACTCGACGTGTTTTGGAGGAGAGAGAATGCTAAATGGCATCCAAAGAACAACATATCTACTGTGAAGCATGCGGGTGGCAACATCATGCTTTGGGTCTGTTTCTCTGCAAAGGGACCGGCGTGACTGATCCATATAAATGAAAGGATGAATGGGGCCATGTATCATGAGATTTTGAGTGCAAACCTCCTTCCATCAGCAAGGGCATTGAAGGTGAAACGTGGCTGGGTTCTTTCAGCATGACAATGATACAAAGCACACTGCCAGAGCAATGAAGGAGTGGCTTTGTAAGAAGCATTTTAAGCCTGGAGTGGCCTAGCCAGTCTCCAGATCTCAACCCCACAGAAAACCTTTGGAAGGAGTTGAAAGTCCGTGTTGCCCAGTGACAGCCCCAAAACATCACTGCTCTAGAGGAGATCTGCATGGAGGAATGGTTCAACAATCCAGCAACAGTGTGTGCCAACCTTGTAAAGACTAACAGAAAAAGTTTGACCTATGTCATTACCAACAAATGATATATAACTAAGTATTGAGATGAATCATGAACACATATGATTGACATGGGGGATGAGGAAGGAAGTGCATTGTATTGCAGTGTATGGTCTGCATTAGTTATTGAAAATTGTAACCTTCCTTAATCAGATGGTGACCCAAAAAAAAGAAGACAATAGACCTTTCCAATGCCTCTGCTTGGAGTTCCCATGATACACTTTTATCCCCCCCCAAGTGCCTCATAAGACTGAGCAATATGTTATTTCATGGATACTGAAGGGATTATTAAACTTCTACAATACACAGGAACTTAACCTAATGTAATACAATATATTGCTACCTGCTTTTACCACTATTGTGCATTTGGCAAATCCTACTTTATCCAGTATTTTACAGAGATCTAATTCACTGAAGAAAACCTTACCTGGAGGACTAGATGCCCGGATGCCAAGTACATTAACACGTTAATAAAAAAGAACCCAAAGGCCTAACTATAAGAAATCTGAAGGCTTCTAACAAAAGGCCAATTTATTGCTCTGTATCAGCATGGTTTCCTCAAACCTATTATATTATATGGAGGGGCAGTTACCTTGTGACTACAAAAAACACATAGGCAATTAACCTGCCATTAAAAATGTTTATGAAGTCTTGTGCATCTGAAATTCTGAAATGTCTGCACCTGCAGAGGTTTTATGTTATACATATATCAATATAGGTTAAGCTGGCCAAGTATATTATAAATGGACTACATAGGCTTCATTAACAGACCAAGATTAAGCAGGCTTTTAGCAATAAATTCTTCTTCTTGTAGGGAATGATCATTCCTCCCATTTGCTGCCTTCAGTTCCTTCCTGTAGAATAAAACAAAGCCCTGACACATTCATAAATTAATCGTAAATAATTACGCAGCTGTATGAAGTGTTATGCGTCTATTACATGGCCAGGCTTTTTATTATTCTCTTTTATTAATGGACATACTTAGCGTAATAGTGCCTTACATATCAACATAAAACATACCGTACTGCTTCACGAACATCATGGGAGCCAGTTGGCTGGTTGTATTTATAACAAGACTGGGCTTCAGGCTCAGATGTAAATTGATAAAATATGAATATTTTCCGGCTCTGTGTATCTTTATTTTAGCAGTGGTAAAGAAATCAATGTTTATTTTGAAAGCATTACATTGTTGATGGCCAAATGTAACCATCTAACAGGCTCCAAATTGAGACAATAAACTATCGCCATCTATAACAGATGTTTCTCTTACTCGGAATGGCTGTAAACTGCGGAAATAAACAAAAACATTCTTTTTTTTCTTTCCAGGTTAAGGATATGAAATTAAGATTGATTAACATGAGAAAGATCCAGAATGTCAAACACATTTTAAGCTAAGCAGTGCGCGCAAAACTTGTTGAGAGCATTGATAGTGTTTGTACTATAAGAAAACACAAGGTTAAAACACATTTTTCATATGCATGAGGAAGATGAGCTAGTTCTTATTTCTATCTTTTTCTGGGAGAGCTCTAAGGAGCTGGCATCCAGTTTTCCCAGAGCTTGAAGGGAAAATGTCCCTAGTTATGGAGTTAGGGAGCAAATGTGGGATTCGTTTTAGGAGGGATTTCTAAATGCTGTGCAAATAGACTTGGTTAATGTTCTACATGAATAGCACACATTTTTACATTTGGTAGTAATAATATTTCTGCCATAGTCCTGGTGCTCTAGAGTAGTTTGTAGGTAGGGGCAAACGCTGGAAATTTAAAGAGAGATTTCCAAGTGTGGAGCTCATAGCATAAGTGAAAACAGATGTGGCTTATGTTCTGCACAAATCAGTGGTCTCAAACTGCGGCCCTCCAGCTGTTAGGAAACTACAACTCCCATCATGCATTTATATAATCTATAAGAGTGGGCATGATGGGAGTTGTAGTTTCCCAACAGCTGGAGGGCTGCAGTTTGAGACCACAGGCATAAAGGATATCACTTGTTTTTACCTAGGGTAGTGAAGATCCTAGAAATAGTATCACTGCCATAGTCCTGGTACTGTATATTAATTTACAGGTAGGGGCAAGTACTAGATATTTAAAGAGAGATTTCCAAGTGTGGTTGTTAGGAATCCCTGGAGCAGATAAAAAGTAAAGGGAAGATAGACTGTAAACCCTGATGCTGGGCCCCCCAAATCTGTCCCTGTCTACTCGCCTGCCTGACCCTAAGTAGTCGGCGGCAACTAGGTAGCAGTCCCTATACTGAATATGAGAACACAGAGAACGGACAAGACAGACAATACAAAAACAGGAAGTCGGACAGACTGGGTCAAAAGCCAGAGCGAGTGAAGCAGTATAAAAATGTAAGGCAAAAAGGAGAGTCAGAGGAGAAGCAAGAAATCAGCAACCAAATAGACAATAGGAAAGAGCGCACCAGACCTAGACAAGGCATCACCGCTGAGGACCTCCAAGCAGGAGGGGTTTTAAATAGGAAGTCAGGGACCCAGTACAGAGTGTGATTGGAGTGGCTCCCTGACATCCATCAGTGGTGCAGATAGGCATCAATCAACCCTCGTCAGAATCAACAGCAAGAGGACAGCAGCAGTCGACAGATGTGGCAGGAAAACTATCAATAGCAATAAACATGGTCAGAGAAGGCTAGAGCCTGTTCAGACTGGTGCTAGACATATATACAAAAAGTACAGAAAATAATGATTAACAGCGCATCCTCTATGGACAGAGGATGACACAGAAGCCCTAATGGGCACAGATGTGACAGTGGTGCTCATAGAATAAATGGCAAACAAATGTGGCTAATGTTCTGCATAAATGATCTCACTCGTTTTTACATATGGTAGTGAAGAGCTTAGTACTAGTATTACTGCCATAGTTCTGGTGCTCTAGAGTAACTTACAGGTAGGGTGAAACAATGAGTTTTAAAGTGGAATTCTGAGTAGAATGCTCCCAGCATAGTTGGCAGACAGACTTTGCTAATATTCTACATAAATGCTACAACCATTTTTACATTGGATAACTTAGGACTTAGTGATAGTGTTCCTGGCATAATCCTGGTGCTCTAGTGTAGTTTACAAGTAGGGAAAAACACAGAGGTGTTCAATTACACCAGGGAAGTGTTAAAAGGCGCCAAAAAGTGGTGCAATTTTGTTGCAGTATGTATAAGACATTTTCGAGTGACAGGTTGCTGTGGCTTACTGAAAAATGGGTGTGACTTGAAGGAAGGTGGGTGTGGTTACAATTTGACATACTGTGGCAAAAAATTATCTGCAAAGTTAGACAATTGTAAAGCTGCATCAATTTTTCAATCAGCATGAGCTACTGTGATAAATTTGGTACATTTCTAGTCTGCCTGTCTAAGTTTACGCTGTCTAAATTTTAGAGAGTGTAAATTAAAGCCAGCATTTTTAAAGGGGGATTTATTAATATATGGCAAAGATGAGACGTGATTTTCAAAATGTTAGTGACGACCCCTGAAGGAAACTATTCTATCTACGACCATAGGTTGTCAACTAGTTTAACTCACAGTAGAAATGGCTGCTGTTTCTATTACACTATCAATGTTCTCAATCTATCTAAGACTCTGCTACAGTAACAATATGGTACTGATCAGAGGAAAGGAGTTATTATCTGCTGTTCCAGAGCCTCGAGAAAATAAAAAAATAACTGCGCTAGAATTTCAATATGGTAAATTATCAAAATTACAAATGAGGGTTACATGCAGTTCAAGAGTTAAAAAACTACGAGTGAGGAATGGTGATGAGGTAATATGAGACAGATAGTAAGAAGGAAGTAAGGGACCTGTTTTTACTCTTTTGCACTTAATAGTTACTGTGCTCAGTACCGACTGCACCCCTTGTTAATAGAACAGATATGGATTATTGTAATGATAATTAGCACTTTAAGAGGTTGTTTAATATATCCAATGAATAAGAGTATAACTAACCACTCACTACCACTGTCTTGTCACAGAATTTATTTTCTAAAAATACCAATGATAAACTATACCGGTAAAATCACATAAAAAATGTGAATAATAAAGCATTTGTACTATTAGTGGTTTATTGTATCTCTCTCTCTGTCTCTCTTATATCTGTCTACGTATCTATCTATCTATCTATCTATCTATCTATCTATCTATAACACAAATACAGACAGGAGAGAAAAGAACGCACTATGGGTGTCATGTATGGACGGGGCTGTGCCAGAAGTCTGGTGTCTTTTCAGCCTGAAATCTAGCACAACCCTGTTCGCTATATTTTAAATCAGGCGCACTCCAGTGTCAGGTGCATTACAAAGCACCTGTGGCACTTTTTAATGCGCCTGAGATCGAGGGGCGTGCTGAATGTTTGTCGCATTACAACTGTATGAAGCTATACATTTATAGATTTAGTATGGCAAATCCAGGCGCATCGCGGCTGGAACAGATAGACCACTTTAAAAGTGGTTGACCTGAGCCTGAATTGTCCTAGTGGACCTATAAAGCGCCAAATCTATGAACTGCAGTAGAACAGGTTGATAGATTCAGGTGCATTCTATGCTACTAATGCGCACAAAAAAATGGCGTCTGAACTCCAAAAATCATAAATGTTGCCCTATGTGTGAATCTATAAAGATGAAAATGATGTATGATATAATATCTGATCCCTGGATATAAGAAGCAGCTCCAACTCCTTAATGCACAGGATCCTCTGACCAGGACTCTGGGAAAAAACAATGAAAAAAGATCATGCACTATTTTAGTACGGATCATAAAAAAAAGTATCAGGAGCGCTAAAACCTTTTTTTCTAGCATAGTAAAAATCACCGACATTGAAATTTCTTCCCATAAAGTATTGGCTTTATTACTAAAAATTAACAAGAGCACAAGTTTAAAAAAATTTGTTTTGTCGGGCTACACATAGGCTCGTTTCTCACGCGTTAAATGGTTTTACCGCACAAGGGCAAACATGTATGAAGGAAGGGAATAGTTGAGTCTCATTTTCAGTGTATAATGCGCCTGAATGTATGAAAGTGTTTTTTGTGCTTTCATAAATGTTTTGTAAAGTTCAACGTGCCTCGTCTATGTGTTAGGCGCATTAGTAATGCACCTAACATGTATAAAGGCTATAGATAGGCTGGAAATAAGAGAAAAGTCATTAGAAGAGCATGTTAGTGAATAGAAAACTATGGTTTGATCCTGCTTGGAGGACACAGGTTCCAAGCAATACCTGTTCTGTGCTGGCTCTTGCTGTATGTAGAATAAAGGGTGAGAGCAGCAAAAATAATTTTCCAATTTAATGTAGTCAAAATTAAAATTTTTAAAATCTAAATAATACATTTTATAGGAAATATTTCTATATTTTGGGGATTTTATATATTTTTATATTTAATTTTATATGAAAACACTTTTTCATTATCAAATTTAAATAATTAAAGTTTATACTGTTTGATAATTATAATAGTGTGGAGCGATTACGTTGACCATCGACATCGGTCGATGGTTCGATAGTCGGGACCATCACGACAAGATAGTCGATAGTGATCAGGCGATTCTGGAGCGATATTGACCTTTATATGTCTATGGGAGAGAAAACAAACACCTTCATTCTTTCAACCCAAACTGGGCTCTGGAGATGCTGGAATTAAATCACAACAGTCAATTGGTACGTGCTACATCTTAGGCAACACACTTAGGTTATAAAAGCCACAGAAAAAAAAACACACATCTTTCACTATCCTGTCTTGTACACAGCATGCCTTCAACCTGCCATCACCCACAATTTTAAAAATGCCAGAAGGCAGTATGATTGAACCATCTTTTTTCTTGATCTGGACATTGAATTCCCTGTCCGGGAACGCGCTTGAGCCCCAAAACCGGCATGAACCCCCACATTTATAAAGTGCCAAAAAAAGGGAGTCTTTCAACACCAGTTGTTTTAGTTTCATGGACATTGACTATTACCTGTCCTGGGGCCACAGCATGAGCCCAAACATGCATGACCCCAGATTAAAAAAATGTGCCGGAAATAAGGAGTCTTTCACCACATTTAAGTTTAACTGGACATTGACTATATCTGTCCTGTAACGCAGAATGGACCATTAAACCTGTTCTGACCACAGATTCAAAAAGTGCCGGGAAATAAATAGGAGGGCTTCAAACCACCATTTTGTTTCACTGGGACTTTGACACATACCTTGTCTGGGCTCCCTGCTTGAGCCCCAAAACCTGCATGACACCAAGATTAAATAAGGTTCCGGAAAAAAAGGATGTCTTTCAACCCACCATTTTGTTTCACTGGACTTTGACTTAACTGTCTTGGGCCACGGCATGAGCCCAAAACCTGATGTCCCCCAGATTAAAATGTCCAGAAAAAGGAGTCATTTCATCCACCTTTTTTAGTTGAAACTGGACATTGACTATATCTGTCCTTGTACGCAAATGCCCATTATAAACCTGTCTGACCCTACAGATTCAAAAGTGCGGGAAAAGGTAAGTCTTTCTACCCTCCATTTTAGTTTCATGGACATTTACTGTCCCTGTCCGGGTAGCGCTTGGCCCTCGTATGAGTGCGGACCATTGAGCTTCACTTGGAAATACTGGTGGTTAACGCTCCTGCTTCCACCCAGGTGCCCTTTTACTTGGCATTCTTTTTCTTATTTTATCAACGTGCTGGAGGAAATTGTCTCTGTCTTTGTTCTCTGTCCGTGCTCCATACTCCTTGTCCTTCTGAATAACCTACATCTGTTCAAGTTTTCATTGTACCACTCCCTTGTACAATTCAGAGGAATTTTTTTACAGCTAGTTTGTACATGCAAGTTTGTTAGTAGTTTATTCTAGAAAACACATTTTTTAAAACTAGGATGGAACCACCATGTCTTTGTTTCTCTTTTTTTAATTGTATTATATGGGTTGTCTTAATAACAGGGATTGATAGCTATGTTAAAGAACTGGCATAAACAAGTGCATTTTGAAATATGTGATCCATTAACAGTGTCCTACATTTACTGTTTCTGACAGCACCTTCACCTGAGCCACTCTTGACAAGGGTGAAGACAAATGTCTGTTAGAAACGCTTTTTTTTTATAATAGACTGTAGTATAGCTGCATTTCTAAGCATAATGCCCAAAAAATTCAAAGCATGAACCCTTGAGCCACTTTGGACAATTGTGAAGAACAATGTCTGTTAGAATTTTTTTTTTATAATAGGACCGTAGGATAGCTGCATTTCAAAGCCACAAAATGCCCAAAAATTCAAAGCATGACCCTTGTGCACTTTGGACAATTGTGAAGACAAATGTACTGTTAGTAAAAACATTTTTTTTATAATTAGGACCTTGTAGTATTCTAGCCTGCATTTCAAGCAAAATGCCACCAATAATCCAAAGCATGACCTTGAGCCTCTTTGGACCAATGGTGAAGAAACATAATGTCTGTTAGAATCCAAATATTTTTATTATAGGACCGCATGTAGTTAGCTGCATTTCAAAGCAAAATGCCCACAAAAATTAAAGCATGACCAATGAGCCACTTGGGAACAATTGTGTGAAGAATCAAAGTTGTTAGAAAAACATTTTTTGTTTTATAATAGGACTGGAGTATTGCAGCATTTCAATGCAGCATGACCCAAAAATTAGAAATATGACTTCTTCAGCCACATGTTAAAATAATTGTGAGGGCGAAGTGCCACTTAGAAGCCACATTTCTGTTCCAAACGACCATGATCTATTGCTGTATCTCACAGCTAAATTGGACCCCAAAAATTATAAATATGACTCTCACCACTATTAAAAATTTTGTGAGGGGAGTAAATGCCACTTAAAAGGCCACATTTCTGTTCCAAGGGACCATTGATTATTGCTGCTATCTAACAGCTACATGACCCACAAAAAATTATATAAAATATGGACTTCTAGACTAATAATATTTTGAGGGAGAAATGCCACTAAATGCCACATTTCTGTTCCAAAGGACCATAATTATATTCGTATCTCACTGCATCATGACCTCACAAAATCATTGGACAATGCGAAAACTTCTAAAGATAAATTGGAGTATAATGGAATACAGGTGTTGTCATGAAACCTGCTTTCTTTTACAGTCTCCTCACAGCAAAACCAGCAAAATGAACTGTGGGAAATAAAGAATAAAAATTTGCAAGTAAGAAATTTTTCATTTTTAAACATCACAGCTTTTCAAGAGGACCATTTCTGTTTGAAGAGGGAATGTGAAGTAGACCGGCAACTAATCGGTGACCTCGGCAATTGGGGCCACAACATATCAGAGATCCATGGCCTGATTCATTCTTGATTGATAAGTCAACGAACCACATTATCTGTGGAAAGCCGGATGCGTTGCTCTATTGATCCTCCGCTGTGATGAAGGTCCCGACTCAGATATGACGCGGCTGCTGGGCAGCACAACACCTCTATGGCGTGACAAGCACAGCTCGGGCCATTCGTCCATTTTGGATACCCAGAAGTCTATTGGGTCCGGAACCAATATCAAAAACATCGGTTTGAATGTTGAGAAGCCAGATAGGCAGTGCACCAGATCTTTAAGGCTGGTCTCTTGTGTGTTGGATGTTGTGTCCGGCATTGCATGCGTTGGGTGAGGTGGTAAACCAAAGATTGCCAGAGGTACCCATTTGGCTTATACACCTTGCTGCTGCTGCCGCTTCGGCTACTGGCACTCTTACTGCTGTCACCGTTGCTGATGTTGTTCCACCGTGGGGGACAATTTGAGGGAACGTGAAGCAGAGCAACAGATGTCTCCAGTTGATCAATCAGCAAGGTCTCCATTCCTGCATTTTGCTCTCTATTGGGTGGGTGGAAGGAAGTGCTGAGTTTTGTTTTGTCCGGGGATCCAGGAGGGTGGCACCCAGTAACTGTTGTTCATTTTGATGGCGCCTATAATGCGAGGATCCATGTTGGAGGAAAATGGAGCATCCAAGCACTCATGGTGTGAGATGGAAGCATCTGTTTCCAAGCCTCTGGGTTCAAGGGGCAGGGCACTAGCAATATCTGATCTTCTAATCTTTTCCTCCTCCGCCTCAATTTCACGCAACTCTATTCCCAGGCAGGGTACGCCGGTAACGTCGGTTGATTAGGTAATACCTACTCCTCCTCCTCCGCTGCATCCGGCACAGCTTCAACACAGCCCTGACTTGCGCTGAGATGTGCACACTGAGAGTGACTGTGCCACCTTGGCACTAGCTCTGGACCCGAACCACTGCCTAATTGAGAACGATGAAATTGTGATGAAACTGTCGGGCCTTGGTGGAATTTGATGGAGAGAAAGGCTCATGTCGCTTCTTGTGTCCGTTTCTCTCCTCCGTCGCGGGCGGGACCTGTTGTTTCAGAGTGTCATACGATCGTTCCAGAACTAAGATCACCAACAATGCTCATGCTACAAGGGGGCATTGTCCGCAACTGACCATTTTGGTGGCTTCTTCAAAACTGGCAAGGTGGTGCAAAGCTCTCTTTCACCTGCCTCCACTCTCGGTGGCTCTAACACCCGGAGGTCCGCACCGCTGCTTGTCAGGCCATGTGTCACTTCGTTTATGCGTAATGAACCATTGCGCTGTGACCACAATCGCGTGGAGCATGTGGAGGGTGGAATTCCAGGTGTTACCGCGTCAACAATGTGACGTTGACGGGAGGCGAGCTGACTGCTGCAACGCAGCAGGCGGGACGAAGCAGGGGCCGTGCGCGAAACTGGCGGAAGTGTGGATGCCCAGATGTGCTCCAGTCTACCAATCTTAAGGGGCGGCCAGACAGATTTCGCCCGGTTAGCGCACACCACCTTGTGGCAACAGGTGCTTGGCCCCCAGCAGCGATTTCGGTCTCGTTGCACGGAGAGCCGTCCTCAGCTCCTGACCTGTGTTGTGGACGGTCTCCTAGACAGAGTAATTTCTACACGGCCTGGTTTCTACTGGTGCACGTGATGCGACCAGTGGATCCTTGGGGGGAAAGTTACCCTGCACCATCACTGCGGTTGTTGAAGAGGTGCGCCGTGCTGAGAGCCTCTCCGGCTCCCACCCTGAGTCAGCAAACTCAGCTCACACCAGTGAGCTAGGCTCAAGAGTTGGAGGGGCATGGTTGGAGGGGGGGGGGATGGGTAGGGAAGGAGGGAGGGGGGGGGGGGGGTGGGGGGGGGGGGGGGGGGGAGGGGGGGGTGGGGGGGGGTGGTGGGGTGGCGGGCGGGGGGGGTGGGGGTGGGGGCGGTGGGGGCGGGGGGGGGGGTGGAGGTGGGGGGGGGGGGGTGGGGGGGACGGGTTCTGTTTTTTTTGGTGGCTCCATAGGTGGTGAGTGTTGTTGTATTTGTTTGGGGAGTGTTTAGAGTCTTTTTTCTGGTGTGGCTATGTGGATGAGTGCTGTGGTGGGGGTTTTTTATGGGTGGTTTGGGGGTGTGGAAGTTAGGTAGGATTGGTGGGTTTTTATTTCTTTTATTTTTTTTTGTTTTTTTGTTTTATTTCTTTTTTCTTTTTTATCCATTTTTTTTCTCTTTTTTTTTTTTATTTTTTATTCTTCTCTTAATTTTTTTTTATTTTTATTTTTATTTTTTAAATTTTTTTTTTTCTTGTCTTATTGCTTTGGCGTTGCTTATAGTCCATGTCGTCGGGTGGTCAGATGGGACTTTTCCTGGCCACAGAAGATGCAGACAACGCGCTTGAAATTTTAGATGGGACACTGGACTGGCCTGCTCGGCTTTGGTATTGGGGGCAGGCACGGGCCATTGACGTGGCGGACCCCATCTGTGTCCACCAGACGGAAAGCAACATTTCCCAAGGCAAATGCCTGGTAATGCCGACATTCAGGCCTTTTGGCTCTTTGGGGATGGTTTGGGTTAAAGTGTTTCTTCTGCTCCCAAACTGGAAGGACAGAAGGCTCGGTGCCTTAGACTGGGCCGCTGTACGGCATGCAGGTCATCAAACTGGCGGAGGAGAGGGGTATAAGGATGGGTCTCTGGTGGTGCTGGTGGTACTCGGGTGCCGGGTGGAGGCTGAAGCGGCGGCTGGATCCCTGATCATGACTCTGAAGAGACATGCGGCAGTGAGGAACGCTTGGTGGTGGCGGAGGAGGAGGAGGATAGGAGACAGAGGGTGTGTCTGTTGTTGGAGGCCCGGCGTCGTCGGGCCTTTTTGGCCAACTGTTGCCTCAATTTCCAACTCCATGCATTCGATGCATGTGACTAGACATGTGGTGGTGGTTAACACCTAAGGTTCTTGCCGTCTACTTATGCGTTTAGCTTAGGTGGCATATGACATGCTGGGTGAATCAGAGGTTTGGTCAAAGAAGGCCCAAGGCTTGAGAGGGCGTAAGCGAGGAGCCGGGGTTTGCGTGACCGGGCTGGCGGAATCATAGCAGCGGACTTCTTCTGCGACCGCCCCTCTCCCTTTTTGAGAGCCGGAACCTGTTACTGACACTTGCCCATCATCTTCCTCCTCGTCCAGTGATGAAGCGCTCGCAAGCTAATTCTGCCTGTAAAAACAACGTTGGTTATCCGCTATTGTCTTCATCATCAACACAGGTGACTTGGTCAATCCTGTGGAAAAAACAAAAACATTCTGCATCCAGGAGTGCGGGTTACGAGCAAGAGGGAGTGCGAGGCGTTGCCGACCGCCAGGGGACTTTTGCTGATTGACCGGCTTCCCTTTCCTCCTCTGATAGCATCAGAGAACTGGGCGTCAAGCAGAGAAAATCATCCTCTTTGGCCTCTTGATATTTTAACATTGCCTTCTGAACCCAACCGCCCATTTTTGTCATCAATGAGGTCTTCTGAAAATGGATTATCCATAGTGAGTGGGTACACGAGTTGGACATTTGGGCTGCTTCATGTTGGACGGTGCTTGATGATGCTGATGACGACTTTTGTGGCGTGACTGGGAGGACAGGAGGTAAGACTGAGGATGCAGTTGCATTAACCAACTGAGAACAGAGTGTCGAAGTGTTCGTTATCTGAGATTCACAGGGCCCTGACCAGCGATGACAAGCCCTGACGGTCCTGCAAACTGACGATCCGCTGGCATGCGTGTTGTCGCCGAGCACTGGAAGGAGCACCTTCTCTCGTACTCTACCTCCATGTCCTACCCCCTCTTTGCCGCTTACCACCTGAATTTCGCTCCATGTTAGTAATATAAAAAATGATGAAGGTATGGAAGAGTTTTGGAAAGTCTCTTATTAAAAGACGGCAAATCACAGCTATTCTCAAATCCCTTCATATCAACTAAATTGCTGGATTCAAATATAATGAGAAGTAGATCTATCAACAAAGCTGGCCTGCGCCAAAGTGAAAAACACGTTTTGAAATGTATTCGGATAATACTAGGTATTTTTGGCACTATAATTCACCTGTGGTTGACTTTAAATTGCTGTAGTAAATTAACTGCAAAGTAGATCTATCAACCAAAGCTGGCCTGCGCCAAAGTGAAAAAAAAACACGTATCTGAAATGTATTCGTTAATACAAGGTATTTTTGGCACCTATCAATTCACCTGTAGGTGACTACAAAATGGCTGGATTCATAAATTTTAACTGCAAAGTAATCTATCAACAACGCTGGCCTGAGCCAAAGTGAAAAAACACGTATCAGAAATGTATTCGGACAAAAAAGGTATTTTTGGGCACCTATTCACTTCAACCTTGTGGTGACTATAAAATTGCTGTATTCAAATTTAAATGCAAAGTGATCTATCAACAAAGCTGGCCCTGCGCCAAAGTGAAAAAAATAGGTATCTGAAATTGTTTTCGGACAAAAACAAGTATTTTTGGGCACATTTCAATTACCTGTGGGTGACTTTATAAATTTGCTGTATCAAGATAAACTGCAAAGTAGATCTATCAACAAAGTGGCCTGAGCCAAGTGAAAAAAACAGTATCTGAAATGTATTCGGAATAATACAAGGTATTTTTGGTACATATCAATTTCACCTGTGGTGACTATAAAATTGCTGTATTCAAATTTAACTGCAAAGTAGATCCTATCAACAAAAGCTGGCCTGCGCCAAAGTGAAAACAAATACTCGTATCTGAAATGTATTCGGATAATACAAGGTATTTTTTGTACCTATCAATTCCCTGTGGTGACTACCAAAATTGTGGATCAAATTTAAACTGCAAAGTAGATATTACAACAAAGCTGGCCTGCGCCAAAGTTGAAAAAAAACACGTATCAGAAATGTATTCGGACAAAACATGGTATTTTTGGGGAAACCTATCAAGTTCACCTGTGGTGGACTATAAAATTGCTGTATTCAATAATTTAAACTGCCAAAGTAGTCTATCAACAAAGCTGGCCATGCGCCAAAGTGAAAAAACACGTCATCTGAAATGTATTCGGTACAATAAACAAGGTATTTTTGGGCACCTATTCAAAAAATTCCACCTGTGGTGACTATAAAATTGCTGTATTCAAATTTAACTGCAAAGTAGATCTATCAACAAGCTGGCCTTTGAGCCAAAGTGAAAAAACACGTATCTGAAATGTATTCGGATAATACAAGGTATTTTTGGCACCTTTCAATTCACCTGTGGTGGATATAAATTGCTGTATTCAAATTTAATCTGCAATGGTTGATTCCTTTCAACAAAAGCAGCTGGCCTGAGCCAAAGTTGAAAAAACACGTATTCTGAAATGATTCGTTAATACAAGGTATGTTTTTGGCACTATCATCTCCTATGGTGACTATAAAATTGCTGTAATCAACTTTAAGTGCAAGCTGCCTCAATGGACAAAGCGTAGTGCGCCCCAAACGTCAAAAAACACGTATCTGGTTATGTATTCGTATAATACAAGGTATTTTTGGCCACCTATCAATTCACCTGTGGTGGGTCTATAAAATTGATGATTCAAGTTAACTGCAAAGTAGATCTATCAACAAAGCCTGGCCTGAGCCAAAGTGAAAAAAACACGTAATATGAAATGTATTGTATATAAAAGGTATTTTTGGCAACCTATCAATTCACTATGGTGACTATAAAATTGCTTAATCAAATTTAATGCAAGCTGCCTCAATGAACAAAGCATGTAGTGCGCCAAAGTCAAAAAACACGTATCTGTTATGTATTCGTTATAATACAAGTATTTTTGGCACCTATCAATTCACCTGTGGTGACTATAAAAATTGATGGATTCAAATTTAACTGCAAAGTAGATCTATAAACACAAGCTGGCATGCGCCAAAGTTGAAAAAACCGTATCTGAATGTATTTCGGATAATAAAAAGTTATTTTGGCACCTATCAATTCACCTGTGGTGACTACAAAATTGCTGGATTCCATATTTAACGCAATGTAGATCTATCAACAAAGCTGGCCTGCGGCCAAGTGAAAAAACACGTATTGAAATGTATTCGGATAATACAAGGTATTTTTGGCACCTATCAATTACTGTGGTGACTTTAAATTGCTTGGATTCAAATTTAAAACTGCAAAGTAGATCTATCAACAAAAGGCTGGCCTGCGCCAAAGTGAAAAACAAACGTATATGAAAATGTATTCGGATAATAAAAGGTATTTTTGGCACTATTCAATTCCCTTTGGTGACACAAAAATTGGCTGGATTCATTTAACTGCAAAGTAGTTCTATCAACAAAGCTGGCATGCGCCAAAGTGAAAAAACACGTATCTGAAATGTTATTCGGTAATACAAGATTTTTGACACCTATCAAGTCACCTTGTGGTGACTAAAAAACCTTTGCTGTACTCAATTTTAACTGAGCAAAGTAAATCTATCAACAAGCTGCCCTGCGCCAAAGTGAAAAAGCACGTACTGAAATGTATTCGGATAATAAAAGATATTTTTTGGCACCTATCAATTCATCTGTGGTGACTACAAAATTGCTGGATTCAAATTTAACTGCAAAGTAGATCTCATCACAAAGCTGGCTGCGCCAAAGTGTAAAAACATGTATCTGATGATGTATTAGGATAATACAAGGTATTTTTGGCACCTATCTAATTCACCTGTGGTGAAATATATACATGCTGGATTCAAATTTAAGATGCAAGCTGCCTCAATGAACAAAGCTTGTATTGCGCCAAAGTCAAAAAACACGTATTGTTATTTATTCGATTAATACAAGATATTTTTGCACCTTTCAATTCACCTTGTAGGGACTATAAAAGGCTGGATTCAAATTTAAGTGCAAGGTGGATATATCAACAAAGGTGGAATGTGGAAATTGATTGGAACACCTATCTGAAATGTCTCTGATAATAAAAGTGGAGTTTTGCATCTAACATAAGAGACCTTGCAGTTACTAGAAAAAGATGTTGTTTCCTATAAGTTCAGGGCTGCCCAATATCCAGGAAATCTTTCAATATGTGAAAACTGTTAATAATAAAAGCTATTGCAGTGCAATGTCTACTAAGTCTTGGTTAACTTTATCCAGTATTCTTTATAGAGCTCTGTCAGTGTTCGCCCGTGGGGGCTACCCCTCCGCTCCCCCCCGTGACTTACAGCGGTAGATGCTCCTTTAAAATTCTCTACTAACTACATAAAATCTTCCAAATCTCTTATCTAACTAAATTGGAAGGATCACAGCTAACAGTAGAGGTTTCTCTGTTGAAGAAATAGAATTAATTTCGCTGAAGCTCGTTTGGTCAAAGCAGAGCGCACGGTCCTTCTGCTCTGAGACGCTGAGAAACACTGAGGCTGAAACAGGAAACGCTGTTCTATGTAAAACGAGGTCGTGATTTTTCCAGCCAATCGCAACCATACACATCCCAGTCATGACGTCGCACACACATCTCACCCTGCTCTATTCTGTAAGCTGATTTGCTGGCCGTCAAAATGACAGGAAGCGCCGAAAATGGCGCGATCTTAATAGATGATGCACAGATTTTAACCTAAATTATCGCATGATCTAAAAATTTCGATCAACATAAAAACTGTGCCGATTTCAACTTTGTCGATAATAATCGCTCAACACTAATTATAATAAATTACTTTTTATTATTGCACTGGTGTAAGTTGAGAAATATTGGACATTTTTGCTCCTTACAGCAAATCTAGCTTCACTTCGACTCCTCAGGCTCAGGCAGAGCACATTGAGATAGGTCTGCCTGTCCGAGCTGTAATGCGCCTAGTTTAGTCGAATCACATTCATATATGTGTCTAATCTTACGAATGTGGTGCAACACACCTCCATAACGCCTCCATAACGCCCCCAGAACACCCCTTCATGTTAGGCGCATTTGAAAGTGTCGAGGCTTATGAACAATGCGCCTAACACATTCATTAGGTACATTAGACATCATAGACTGCTTAGTTAGGTGCATTGTACGCCAGAAAAAGGATGAAAAACCCTTTCATACATGTCGCCCTAAGTGTTCAGTTATATATAACACAAGCGCGTTAGCTCAGTTTATATCAAAGCGAGGCTCAATCCTCGCAACATCTAAACTCATTACATATTAAAACATAAATTATATATAGTTCAAAACAAATTTCTATATACTTTTCCACTAAAATCTATATTAAATATCATGATTTGGCATCAGATGATAATATTCAATCTTATAAAGGTCTAAAAATGATTGTGAATAACCTCCAAACATCTCTACACATTTTCAGTGCCTAAGCTCTGTGACTGCTGTAGGTGTAAACCCTCCGTAGAGTCATGAATTGACTGAAGAACCTCCGTGTAGCCTCTGCTGTGTGCAGGCTAGAGATATAAGAAGACAAGGAGAATAAGCTCCCTGCTTTTTATTAAAGAAGCCTTATATGCTGACGTCCTGTCTTGAATTTTCCTTGGATCTTTGGAGGTGAGAAGTGGGCTTACTTGCCATTGGACGCTCTGTTGCATTTTTTTATTTTTTGCTTCTAGGGTATTTTGGATTGAGGATTTCAGTGCTGGCCCAATCTTTTTTTATTAACATAATACAGGAGTGTCAAACTCCTTTTCACCAAAGGCTACATCAGCATTATGGATGCTCTCAAAGGGCCACAGGAGGGCCTTGATTGGTTACAAAGCTTTCCTGGGAATGGCTGCCACAGCTGTGTCCTCCAGGGAAATTTGAGAGTTAGTTCTTCCACCTTTGAACCTTGTCCATCCCGGCTTAATGTGTCTAATCTCTTGATTTACATGGTGGACTGGATCTGACCCGTTGGCCTTAAAGGAGTTGTCTCATTACGAGCTTTCAGCCTGTCAGTGTCCCTGGTAAGTTGAACTGAGGGGCGTGCTTCTTGGTCTGTCTCTTCTGCTCCCTCTCCCCCCTCCCATCAGCACACAGGCAGCTACGTAACTTCTATACAGGGGGGAGGGGGGGGAGGAGGGGGTTTGTTCTCAGAGTTCACCCTGTGTGTGCCTGCCTAGGTCTGTTACAGGAGAGGGCTGATCTATGAGTGTAGAGAGGACGGTGAAGTGGTGTGCTAATACAGCAGAGGGGATGCATGTGTTCCTATAGCCCCTGCTTAGCTTACAAGTCTCCACATCTCCAGCAACAACAAGGAAGTGTTACTATACTCAGGATGTCTCACTAATACAGGAGAGCATAAAGTATTCACATGCCTGATCTCTATAGTATTAGTAAAGTCACAGTTCCAAAGACATATCATGATTATAGTAACAGACAGGTCACTGCTGTCACATCCATCTGTGTAGAGAGCAGGAGGAAGCAGGGACACACAGGGTTAATCCAGGCTGCATGGACACAGACGCCAGAGTCCTCCCTCCCCCTCCTTCCACTCCAGAAGCATTCTGTGCGGGAGGGGCTCTCTGCTCTGACCTGTCTTCAAAGGTGATGAGTCATTCAGACCTGACAGCCAGTAAGATAAGGATCAACAGGTAGGCTACTATAGAGATTTGAGAAGCTGATGTAGTAATACTAACAGGGCTAGCTCAAAATCAGTAGGACATTTTGTAATGAACATATATTGCAAAGCTGCTTGTTTTTTTAAAGATCTTTAAATTAAAACCCAATCATTGTAGCGAGACAACCCCTTTAAGTTTGACACATATGACCCAATGTATGTCAGACTCCGATCTATGACATCTAATAGGGAATAACAGGGATCCTTATGTGAAGACCCCATTAATAGAAAATATAATAATGCATATTTAAATGGGATTTTTTCTTCCTGACGATGAATGCTACATATACTGTACCGGTCTCTATTCTGTGTGGTCTTTGTCAGTACATATGTATAACAGTTTTGACTCAATTCTTCTTAAAGCTGTGATATTGTCGACACTTCAAATAACAGCACCGTGGGGAACAACAGTTTAAATGGAATTCAATAGAGGTCATCATTTCCAAGTACCTTCACCGCACTGTGCAAACCCTGATAAGAAATTTTGCGGTGTATATTTGCAAGTGTGCAATGACTAAATTACTATGTGCAGCTGAGGCCACATTTTGGAGAAATACACAGTTGCCCTTGAAATACGACCGATATCCAAAATGACTCAGATTATGTTACTTAAAGTAAATGTTGTTGTTCACAAACATCAAGTGAAAAACATCTTAGTGGTTTCTCGGGTTCTAATGATATAGCTGGAAATTTCAGTTTTTGTTCCACTAAATGATTTACATGCTTTTTCCTATGAGCAATGCTTTGTTTAGATGTGGAGTCTGTGGGTAGATTTTTTTCACAGTCCCTAAATTAACAAAGAAATCTGGAAATTGGAGCCCTTCTTGCACCTAATACAGAAACATCAGTGCTTTGAGGTTTAGTTACTGCCACTTCATTTGTCATAGGTCTGTTTTGTTGGATATTGGTAAAATATATTTTTATTCTTTTTTTGTTTCATGGAATGTTTTAAACACGTAACAAAAATCTAAAAATTCCAGAAATATCATCAGAAAATCATACATTAAAAGACAGTCTAATTGAGATAGAGCTATGCTCAGTTAAACAAGACCACGGGAGATGGTTGCTCCAGTAAGCAGGAATATACTTCTCTGGATTCAATAAAAGTTCACCACATTCATCCTGGAGGTCTGTGAGAATCTTTTAGACAGAAAGTGAAAAATTTGATGTATTTTGGTACACTGTGAAGGTAATTTAGAAACAGGCTTCACTATGTAATTCGTGAAACATTCCAAGCTTAAAAAATCACAGTTAAGATGTAAAGAAGTTGAGTAATTTTGCTTTATTATTTCATGTTCTGTTTTTTGCTCAATCCTTAAATACATATTGTTCTGAATACTCATTCTGCTGATTTAGTTTAGTCCACAGCAGCTTTATTTCTATCATCAGGAATGTCATCTAAAAGCTTAGCTTCTACACCTGGAACCTAGCTCCTCTAGTACCCGCAATTCTACAGTTACTTTTCTTGGTGAATAGTCGGTAAAAGATAAGGTAAAATCAAATGAAAATCACAGAGAAATAATTTAACAGTCTGACCTAATTTCACCGCGAAATCATAGAAAAAGCAAATAGCGCCTAACACATGACTTTTAAGATTTAACATTTAACAATAAGGGCTTACTAAAATGTAGTGATGAAAATATAGTCATAAAATGTATGGATATATACTAACTTTGGATTAGTGGAATCCCTGCTAGAGATAAGACTGCAGGGAGTAAGTCATCATGAAAGAACAGACTGAATGATGGCAACTTGGAGCAATGAGAGAGCAGGAAGAGGTGGGGAGAGGTGGTCGGTAAGCAAAGAAACCTGTGCACCCTGAGAGGAGATAAAATCTTCTTTATCTTCTAAAAAAGACAAAATCAACAAAACATTATAGTGAGTAATAGTCTTCATTTACAGTGGGTATGGAAAGTATTCAGACCCCTTTAAATTTGTCACTTTTTGTTTCGTTGCAGACATTTGGTAAGATCAAAAAAGTTAATTTTTTTCCTGATTAATGTACACTCTGCCCCCATCTTTAAAGAAAAAAAACAGAAATGTAGATATTTTTGCAAATTTATTAAACAAGAAAAACTGAAATATCACATTGTCTTAAGTATTCAAACCCTTTGCTTAGTATTGAGTAGTTTTGAGCTAGTACAGCCATGAGTCTTCTTGGGAATGATGCAACAAGTTTTTCACACCTGGATTTGGGGATCCTCTGCCATTCTTCCTTGCAGATCCTCTCCAGTTCCCTCAGGTTGGATGGTGAACGTTGGTGGACAGCCATTTTCAAGTCTCTCCAGTAATGCTCAATTGGGTTTAGGCCAGGGCTCTGGCTGGGCCAATCAAGAATGGTCACAAAGTTGTTCTGAAGTTGTTATTTTAGATGTGTGTTTAGGGTCATTGTCTTGTTGGAAGATGAACCTTTGGCCCAGTCTGAGGTCCAGAGCACTCTGGAAGAGGTTTTTATCCAGGATATCTCTGTACTTGGCCACATTAATCTTTCCTTCAATTGCAACTAGAGATGGACGAACTTCTCAAAAATCCGGTTCGCCGACTTCGCCAGATTTTCCGACAAAATCAGTTTTTGTCCGAATTACTTCGGGACGAATCACGTTAAAAAACAGCTATTTCCAGGCTGCACAGAGCCTGCAGGTGCTGTAGAACGTTGTGCCATGCTTAAATATGCAGAGGGAGCTTGGTTTGGTCTTCATACAATGTTGTGTTTTAGTATGACACGCATATGACTGCTGCCACTCTTAGAATCGCTTCACTCTAAAAATCCGTGGGCACTTACGGGGGCAAAACTGACCAAAAAACTGAAGCAGGAAAGCAGCCTGATAAAGTCATGGCAGTGCCAGCTGGAAAAAAACAAGCTGAGGGCTAAGATCCTACCATAGAGTCAAAGAACACAGTAGTAGGTTAATGGAGCCAGCACATGTCTCAACACAGTAAGGGGACGTGAATCCATGAGGCCAGAGCTTTAAACTGTCACAAAATATGACAGAACCTGATACATGTAGAGGCCCCCCAAATGAGTGGAGAGGGTGTTGGCAGTAATTTTGCGTTGACGTCTCTGATCATTTTGCCCTTCCTTTCAGCCGTCAGTGTCCGCTTTCAATCAGTCAATAATCCATGAGTATTGCTAAGGCCAAAAACAAACAGGAGTTGATCCAAAACAGAGATGACCAGTAAATGGGATAATTGCATGTCTTCTGTGTTCTGTATCCACTCCTGCTTTTGGCTAGACAATCCTGATCCTTCCAATTCCTTCTGACAGGTGAAAAGAAGGGGAAAACTAAATATAGTGACACCGTCATAGAGTGGTGAGGGTGGAAACAGCATTAGGAAGCCACAGGGTGTTCCAGTGAGACAGCGGTCATTTGGCAGCAGCATGAGTAGGCCACAGAGTGCCACAATGACAAATACTTGAGGAGGCAGCAACATCAGGAGCCCACAAAGTGGCACAATGACACAATGTGGAGATGACGTCATCAACAGCAGCATGAGGTCCGACAGTGGCACAATGAAACAGTGTGGGGATGACATCACCAACAGCAGCTACATGAGGTCAGAGACTGGAACAATGACAAATTCTGGAGGTGGCAAAAACAGGAGTAGGCCAGAGAGTGGCACAATGACAGATTGTGGAGGTGACGGCATGAGCAACAGCATGAGGTCAGAGAGTGGCACAATGACACAGTGTGAAGGTCACAGCAGCAGCATCAGGAGCAGCATGAGGTCAGAGAGTGGCACAATGACACAGTGTGGAGGTCAAGGCAGCAGCAGCAGCATGAGGTCAGAGAGTGGCACAATGACAGAGTGTGGAGTCACAGCACCACCAGCAGCAGCAGAAGCAGTAGCAGCAGCAGCATGAGGTCATAGAGTGGCACAATGACAGAGTGTGGAAGTAGGTGGCAATGCCAGTCCCTGGTAAAGATGGTGGTAGGCAGAGGAAGAAACTTGCAGCATATGTGTGGCATCAGGCGGTGGCGGCATCAGAATAGTGGCTGAGGCAGGTAGTTTGAATCCAGACTCATTTTTATTCAAAGTTTTGGTGAGGCGTCATGGCTGATGTAATCTGACGCCTAAGGTATTGGTGTGTGGAAATCCTGGCCGATCCACGCCTGATTCATCTTGACAAAGGTCAGTCGTTCCACATTTCCCATGGACAAGCAGGTTCTCCTTGGGGTAATGATGGCCCCCGCCGCACTGAACACCCGCTCTGATGCCACACTACTGGCCAGGCAGGACAGCTTCTCCACTGCAAACTCGGCAAGTTATGGCCACACATCCAGTTTGGCTGCCCAGTAGTCCAGCGGATCTTAAAACTGGGGTGGCAGAGTGCTGTCCAAGTAGGCCACCACGTGTTGGTTCAGGGTCTGCTCCAGGTCCTGCTGCTGCTTCTGCTGCTGGCGACTGCCCTCCTCACTAGGTGGGTGAAGGAAGCTGCTCATCAGCGACTCCAGACTTAGGTTGCTGCTGATGGAGCTGGTACTGCTCTTACCCCCCCACCTTCCCACATCAGCCACGGCAGTAGTACGTGAGCGCTGAGGAACCGCTCGGTCAGACCTATCAGAGGAGGGACGATGCCGCACATACATAGGCAGCGGCTAAGTGACTACGGAAGATTTCTCTATAGTATTTGAATTTGTCCTCCCTCTCAGCAGCTGGGAAAAAGGCTCCCATTTTGGACCAGTAGCGAGGGTCCAATAGGGTGGAGAGACAGAAGTCATCCCTCTGCCGATGGTGACTATTCGGCTGTCACTAGCCAGGCATCTCCACTGTATACTGCCACGGTGCTTGTGGGTCATCTGCCTTGTCTTCCTCATCTCCATCTACCTCCTCCAGCTGCTCCTGCTCCTCCTCTTCTGTCACCTGGGTAGAAAATCCACTCATTTTACCAGACAATTCTTCTGCTCCAATGTCCTCCTCCTCCTCCTCCAGTTCAGTCCCCACCTGACTCATGTGGTCGTGAGATGTAGTCGCCACGTCTCCAGTCTCCTGCCCAGACAGATTTTTCAGTATCTGTTCCAGGACATGAAGCAGTGGACTGACGTTATTTATTCCGTAGTTCTGGCGACTGACAAATAACGTGGCCTTTTCAAATGGCCTCAGCAAATGGCAGGTGTCACGCATGAGCTGCCACTGGCTGACATCAAAGTTACACAGGGGAGTACTCCTGTCCACCTGGATTATTAAAAAAATCGTTAATGGCCTTTCTCTGTTCATACTGTTGGTCCAAGATGTGCAGGCTGGAAGTCCAACGAGTGGAGACATCGCATATCAGCGTGTGTTGGGGGAGGCCGTTCTGCCGCTGCAACTCGAGGAGGGTGTTCCTGGCTTTGTAGGAATGGATGAAGTGCATGCACAGTTTCCTGGCCATTTTCAGAATCTTCTGGAGATCGGTGGAAGACTTCAGGAACCTTTTCACAACCAGATTGAACACGTGCGCCATGCAGGGCACATGGACCATCCCTCCTCAGTGCAGCGCGGACACCATGTTCCTCCCATTGTCCGTCACCATGGTTCCGATTGGCAGTTGGCGTGGAGAAAGCCACACATCGATTTCTTGTTGCATGACACGGAGCAGTTCCTCCCCTGTGTGACTTCGTTCGACGGGGCAAGCCAGGTGTAGAACTGCATGACAACGCTGTGCCCTACACATGTGGTATGATGGAGCAGTACTTGTGGAGGCTGAGATGGTGGTAGAGGATTGTATTGGGCAGGTGATGAGCAGTGCCTGGTTTTCTCCACACATACCACTTAGAATTAACACCAAAAAGTTAAATCTTTTTCTCATCAGACCAAATAATCTTATTTCTCATAGTCTGGGAGTCCTTCATGTGTTGTTTTGCAAACTGTATGCGGCTTTCATATGTCTTGGACTGAAAAGAGGCTTCCGTTGGCATACTCTGCCATAAAGCAAGACTGGTGTAGGGCTACAGTGATAGTTGACTTTGTGGAACTTTCTCCCATCCACCTACTGCAACTCTTGAGCTCAGCCACAGTGATCTTGGGGTTCTTCTTTACCAAGGCTCTTCTCCCATGATTGCTTAGTTTGGCTGGATGTCCAGGTCGAGGAAGAGTTGTGGTCATCCCAAACACCTTACATTTAAGGATTATGGAGGCCACTGTGCTCTTAGGAACCTTGAGTGCTTCAGAAATTCTTTGTCACCTTGGCCAGATCTGTGCCTTGCCACAATTCTGTCTCTAAGCTCTTTGGGCAGTTCCCTAGACCTCATGGTTCTCATGTGCTCTGACATGCACTGTGAGCTGTGAAGTCTTATATAGACAGGTGTGTGCCTTTTCTAATCAAGTACAATCAGTTTAATTAAACATAGCTGGACTCCAGTGAAGGAGTAGAACCATCTCAAGGAGGATCAGAAGGAAATGGACAGCATGTTAGTTAAATATGAGCGTCACAGCAAAGGGTCTGAATACTTATGACATGTGATATTTCAGTTTTTCTTGTTTAATAAATTTGTTCAAATATCTACATTTCTTTTTTTTTTTTTTCAAGATGGGATGCAGAGTGTACATTAACGGGACAAAAATGGAACGTTTTGGATCATACCAAATGGCTGCAATGAAAGAGAGAGTGAAAAATTTAAAAGGGTCTGAATACTTTCCGTACCCACTGTACATTTTCCGACATGTTGGTGGGAGATAACCCCTTTAAGAAGACAACACCACCACCATTCACAGGGGAGAAATAATCTCTTAGATATCAGTAATAAGCTCCAATTACTATTTATACTTCATTAGACTGTTTAATAATTGTAAGGGAAAGGTGACAGAAAATATCTACTCTCACCCTATTGCACTTCTAACTACACGGAGACCCTCCCCCCAAACTTAACCTGATAAACTCCCTACCTATTTAAACACCCAAACACGTTTCCTCTAGTCATTTTAATGGGATCCTTAGTAGAAAAGTAATTTATGAAAATCCAAAGATCAAAAAACAGAGAGTGTAGATGAAAGACAGAATGTCCCACATATGGTGGAGCATGGATGTATGATCCTTTTTTCAAAATCAGAAACTATAGAAAGTATATAATAACTAAATTCATTTTTATTATAAAATTTTTCCACTGTTATGTAGTGATCCATATAAAAGAAGTCTTGATACATGGCAGCTCTATCATAGAGCTAAATCTAGATTAGACAGGATAGCAACACTGTACAGATGAAGCAAAGCTTAATTTGACAATTAATGTGTAATACTGTAATATATAAATAAAAACGAAAGTGATATAAAGTATATAACATACAGACAATTTAAAGCAATTAATACAGGCAAGAGTCTGCTCACCTAGAGGAGTCGTGCTTAAGCAAAGCATCACTCTTATATCGGCATATAGGATAAATAGTCTCAATGCTGCTGACGGTCACCTCTCTGCTTATCTTGTGAAAGATAGTATAATCCAGGAGATAGCAGCTATGCTGCAGTAATAACAATAGGCACAGACTTCAAAACTAATAAAACTCAGTTTTTTAATTAAGAAGCATGAAAGCAACATTAACATAAATCTTATAAAGCGCTTCATAAACACACTCCATCAGGTAGGTAGTCATGCAGTGTTTGGAACGCCACATATAGCACATGAGAAAGGTGAAAGGTCACACTATGAAGTCATTTTCAGCCGCATAATTAATTCATAAACAAAACCTAAAGCACATCTACATGTAAACACTTATTTTTGAGAGAGCCTTCTATTATTTCAGAGCGACAGCAGCAGGAAGAACATCGCAGCTGTGGAGACAATCCAAAAATAAATATTGATCAGCGCATCCAAAACAATTTTAAAGAAAATGATGTAGGTGCACGCTGGTGGGCAGGGCGGGGACAACTGGTAGGCAGAGGTAGGCAACCAACTAGGGCGCCACTTCATTTCAGGCAGAAAAGGGGGTGCAAGGAAGTATGGATTGGTCTAAATTTTCAATTGGAGGGGGGCACTATATGTCTTTCTTGCCTAGGGCACCAGAATAACTTGTTGGTGCGGCAGCAAATAATGCTAACAGAACAACATAAAGTGGGGAAAAACATATTTAGTAAGCCACCAATTGTGCAAGTTCTCCCACTTAAAAAGATGAGAGAGGCCTGTAATTGACATCATAGGTAGAACTCAACTATGAGAGACAGAATAAGAAAACAAATCCAGAAAATCACATTGTCTGATTTGGAAAGAATTTATTTGCAAATTATGGTGAAAAATAAGCATTTGGTCACTTACAAACAAGCAAGATTTCTGTCTCTCACAGACCTGTAACTTCTTCTTTAAGAGGCTCCTCTGTCCTCCACTCATTACCTGTAGTAATGGCACCTGTTTGAACTTGTTATCAGTATAAAAGACACCTGTCCACAACCTCAAACAGTCACACTCCAAACTCCGCTATGGTGAAGACCATAGAGCTGTCGAAGGACACCAGAAATAAAATTGTAGCCCTGCACCAGGCTGTGAAGACTGAATCTGCAATAGGCAAGCAGCTTGGTGTGAAGAAATCAACTGTGGGAGCAATAATTAGAAAATAGAAGACATACAAGACCATTGATAATCTCCCTTAATCTGGGGCTCCATTCAAGATCTCACCCTATGGGGTCAAAATGTTCACAAGAACAGTGAGCAAAAATCCCAGAACCACACAGGGGGACCTAGTGAATGACCTGCAGAGAACTGGGAACAATGTAACAAAGGCTACCATCAGTAATACACTATGCCGCTAGGGACTCTGTAGTGCCAGACATGTCCTGCTGCTTAAGCCAGTACATGTCCGGACCTGTCTGAAGTTTGCTAGAGAGCATTTAGATGATCCAGAAGAAGATTGGTCGAATGTCATATGGTCAGCTGATACTGTTTGGTAGAAACACAATTCGTCGTGTTTGGAGGAGAGAGAATGCTGAGTTGCATCCCAAGAACACCATATCTACTGTAAAGCATGGGGGGGGCAATATCATAATATCATGCTTTGGACTGCTTCTCTTCAAGGGGACAAGGAGGACTGATCTGTGTACATGAAAGAATGAATGGGGCCATGTAGCATGAGATTTTGAGTGCAAACTTCCTTCCATCAGCAAGGGCATTGAAGATGAAACGTGGCTGGGTCTTTCAGCATGACAATGATCCAAAGCACACTACCAGGGCAATGAACGAGTGGCTTCGTAAGAAGCATTTCAAGGTCCTGGAGTGGCCTAGCCAGTCTCCAGATCTCAACCCCATAAAAAACCTTTGGAGGGATATGAAAGTCCGCGTTGCCCAGCGACATCCCCAAAACATCACTGCTCTAGAGGAGATCTGCATGGAGGAATGGGCCAACATACCAGCAACAGTGTGTGCCAACCTTGTGAAGACTTACGGAAAACATTTGACCTCTGTCATTGCCAACAAAGAATATATAACAAAGTATCGAGATGAACTTTTGTTATTGACCAGATACTTATTTTCCACCATAATTTGCAAATAAATTCTTTCCAAATCAGACAATGTGATTTTCTGGATTTGTTTTCTCATTTTGTCTCTCATAGTTGAGGTCTACCTATGATGTCAGTTACAGGCCTCTCTCATCTTTTTAAGTGGGAGAACTTGCACAATTTGTGGCTGACTAAATACTTTTTTTCCTTCTGTATCAGCAGCACTCCTCAAATGCTAATGGACAGTCAATGTGAATGTATGAACTATTTTAAAATGCAGTTCTGCTACTTTTTGGATATATGAAAATTTGAGGTTTTTAGCGTAAGACTGCAAGGACCCATTCACCACAAAAAGGTGAGCTCAGTGCTGATGGGGACCTACACTAACATCTCACCTCGCATAGTTACCTCTTAGAGCTTCATACTTTCAGGGAATGAGACGCTTCAGCTGTATGAGGCTCTGAAATTGGCGGCCCTGCAGCAAAGCAGTAAAGTATGACATCAATGCTAAATAAATTTTGCTACACCCACACACACATACACACAAACAAGTAAAGTTCTGCATGGAGCTCCATACCTCTCACTGGATTCTAGAGCTGTGGTTATAATCCAAATGTTACCATATAATTGTATTCATTTTTTGACACTTTTTAGACCAATGTCTCCTGTTTATTGCAAAGAGGTATACACTGCTGCAGTGTCTATACACGCAATACAAGGAGAAAATCTGTCTAAAATCAAAAACCTCCACAGAGAGTTTTTAAGAATAAAACAGAAAAAAACTACAACAAAAAATATATAGCTACATCATTTCTCTTCTGCACATTTGCAATGAATGCATTCAAGTAACACAGCATTTATGAAACAAATTACATCTATGTGAAAATATTAATGAAATATTATATTATTGTTATTTAATAAAAAATAAAATAAAATTTGCCCAAATCTATAGAAATAACTCATTGTCATCTGGGGTTTTCTTGATGATCTATTAACAATACATAACAGGGGACAGGCTGTTCTTTGGATACATATGAAACTTATGTAAATGTTCACACATACTTTTTCATTACTCTAATATGGTTTTAATACCTGCTTTATTTGTGTAATAGACGGAAGGTTATGCACTTGTCGTGTTTTCACAGAAGTCTGTGGTTCTGTCTTTGCGGCCTTTTCCCCGTTTTGATGTCAGCAGTGGGATGTTAAGATTACATTTGTAAAACTAATATATTCTTTTAAAATTATGAAGTGTTACAGCTGGTGTTTTACATGTAAAATAACGGAGTATTTTCCTAGTGCTGCTGTTACGCTGTAATTTATGCTGGTGTGTTAGATGGGGACTTTATGGCAAGATATTTAATTACATTACCTTGATGTGGGAGGTTAATATCTCTCACACGGACACTTACAAGTATATGTTGCTGTGAATTTATTGTTGATAAATTATGCAGTTTGCCAAGTGAATCTGATATGTACAAGTTGCTTCAGTAATGTAGAAAAAAAAATATCATCTAATACAAATAAAAAAAAAATAAAATAAAAATTAAACATTCAGGAAATGAGACTAAAGATGGTGTTAAAGGAGTTTTAAGGGAAGTCACTAATGGCCTATGTGTGATTGGTGAAAGTCTGACCCTCCATGGCATCCATGGACCAGTAGTGTGAGATTGCCATTGAGCTCCTGGGAGTACTGAGGGCTGTTAATTATGGCATAGCTGTAAATCTATAACTGCTAGTGTGCTTAGTTCTGCTACTCAGCTCCATGGAATTCAATGACTTCTTCTTCAGAACCACACAGTAGCTCTCTAAAATGCATTTTCAGTTATTTGTTCATTTATGTCCTATGTGTCCATAATTGAAATGCTATTTGAATTTGACCTGTCACTACCATAAATGGTAATCTGCAACTTGGTATGTCAGGCAGCTATAGGTAGGCTCAGTCTTAAATGGCTAGACTGAGTCTTCACTCTCTTCTCTAAAGTTTTCGGTGCTCACTTGTGCTTATCATATGCGGTACATGGCCTACCTTTATTTCTGTTTAAAGCTGTTTCCCCTTACCCTGTAAAAATGCAAGCCCCAAGATCCATTTATGTGCTTTATCTATACCTCTTTCTTCCAACCTCTGTCTCAACTCATGTGCTCTTTTTACTCCCTCATGTTGTATGCCTTGGGAGGCAGGACGAAAAGGACATGACTTCAGAGGTGTTACAAGTCGCCCCGCAGCCAACATGTCTGGCCGCGGGTGCACTATGGTCTCTCTTTCGATATTCTGCTGGGGATGAGTGTCGCCACGGTCTGTTTGCCGGACTGCGGGCGTGCTTGTATTGCCGACAGAAACTTACCTAGCTGCGCTCCTGCGCTTCCGCACTGCTTTGCTGGCTGGTGCGCATGCTCCTGTTCTCTAGGGTGTGTTTGTGCAGGGTCTCTGAAATTTAAAGGGCCAGCGCGCCGGTAATTGGTTATTGCCGGTCACTAAACCTATATCTCCAGGACATCTCCCTTAGTTCCCTGCCTGATCTTTAGTGCACTGTGCCTATTGAGAAATTGTTCCCAGGGTCTTGCTACTGTTACCCTGTACCGTACCATTTGCCTCCGTCCCTCGACGCCACAGCAAGTCCAACCTGCTTTGCAGCGGGCTCTGGTGCATACCAGTACCTACTTAGATTCCGCTCCCTGGTGTGACATATGCCATCATTGGCGGTGGTCCAGTGGATCCACCACTCCCGACCGTTACAAAAGGCAGCCCTGGAAAAAGACAAACCCCTTTGGTTACCTGATCTCCTGAGCTCTACACTGAGCTGTTTCCATGTATGGAGATGTATAGAACTACTGTGCTTTATGTCTTCAAACAGCTGATGTATAACTGCAGGAAACACAAAAAAAATCATATAAGTATGTTGCAAAAGAGTCTAATTATTTAGATTTTTTTTTTCACTGCACAAATCCTTTAAGATTGACAGAATAAAGAACACTGCCGTAAAGCATTGGGCGACATGTATGTACAGGACTGTACATACATGCCTTTGCATTTACCTTTGAACAGTCCCATCCTGAGACCAGCATGCCCAGTGTAAAGTGTTTAATAGGAGACAGGACATCTTGTTATCACTTCTATGTATGTAGCTCCAAGCTCTCCCACTGGTGGTCACCCAGAATAAAGTCAAGTAATTGCTAAACTACCTAGAGCACCACAGATTACAGTGCACTCTAAAAGGGAGCTTTAAAATAACAAAGTTATTGTATACTTAATTATATAATAGTATCTGAAGAAAATCAAGATTTTAAATTGTGTAAAAATGTTGAACTAGAGTTTCATATAAAAATGTCACTGTGACCAACAGATTATCGAAATTACTCAATACAACTGTTTTTTTTTTCAATCTCCTCTGCTGTAGTAGTTCTAATTCATTTTCACTAGAAATTATTAAAATTCTTTTCTGCCTACAATCCCAACATTTAAACCTCTGTGATAAAATTACGATCAGCCCCAAGACACCATCATTAGTCACTGTACAAGTTTTATATAATGGTTATAACAGTGTTAAATTTTTTGTTTCTGGAAATATTTGGAATATTTTTTGCTACTATTTTGATATCTGCTAAGTCACATACACTTGCTATTTTATCTGTCTGTTGCCATTATAATGCGGGTGGTATATTAGCTTCCAGCCAGGTCTTGAGTGTAGGTCCATTTTTCAGTCAGCACATAACCATATTTTATGTTATGTTTTTAGTTCTCATTGAGCAAATAATTGCCATGTGGGTATTTCACAGGTATCAAATACACTGGGCGTACTCTCCAACTGTTTCCTGTCTACTTCCTCAAATAAGCCAAGTTATAACCTACTGGGGATTCATGTGTCTTTCCATTCTCCATAACTGCTTTGGATCCTCGCCTGAGCCCTATGTCTGTTCCGCCTCCCTCATTCTTGGCACTGGTGAGGAGATCAGGTAACCAGACGGAGAGCTCAGTAAGCAGAATTTTGTCTTTAGTGGCCACTAGTCATACTTTGATGTTTGCTTGTTTACAGAGGCGTAACTTGAAGCTCCTGGGCCCTAGTGCAAAAAGTGAAATGGGCCCCCCAGCTACCACGTGCCATTTAGAATACTGGTATCTCTTTATGTGGCATAAGGGCTTTTGAGTCCCCTTCAGACTGCAAGGCCTGGTAACGACTGCTACCTCTGCACCCCCTATAGCTACGCCCCTGCTTGTTTATATTTTTCATCTTCATAACAGAACATCAGATTTACCACATGAAAGCTGCTGAAACATCTTGTGGAATTTTACATGTACACAGTATGTCCTGTTTATTCAGTCTGTTTGTTGTTATTTGTTTTCTATTTCAGATGTTATAATGTCATTTTCTGTAATTATGAATTTATTGCAGATTTTTGTATATAAACATAGACCAAAGTGAGATGGAGCTTTCCAGAAAGCATCAACCAATGACTATAAAATATTGAGTTGTTCCACAAATTTCATAATCCATTGGTTGCAGGATGGCTATTGTAAGTCAAAAGTGTTGCAACTTGAGAACATAACTGTATTGAAAAGCAATTGGTTCTGAAGCTCTAAAATATTAAAATAAAAAAGAGAATAAAAAAATTGAGCAACAAACTTATACAGATAAAGTCCTTACAAAGAAAGTACAAAAAAATGCTGCTTGAAGCTGTAAATCAGTTTCTGTAATAAGCTTCCTTAGCTTTAGATATAGAGGGTGGACAACTCACCATGTTTTGTTTGTTCTTCTAATTAATTACAATAATGTTTGGGTTTCAAAAGTCATCCACACTTTAGACAGCGGAGGAAACACATGCAGGTTTGATTGCAGTAAAAAGGCATATTGGCATAAACAGAGCTCCATAGTGACCACTGAAAAAGGGGTAATGGTATTCACTAAGGGATTTTCTCACCATGTTGTTTCAAAGAGTCGCAGGCAGCTTCAGACTCACACTTCCTATTTAGGCTGTGGGCGGTTCTACAGCAGTGATTAGCATATCAGCTCTGCTATTCCTAGATGATCCTGTTACAGTGACATGACTGCTGGAGGTTTATAAACTATAGTGCGCAAAACTACAGAGCTCTAAAGGATTAAAGCTTGCCATTAACTTAAATAAAGAAGCTTCTCTGCTGGAGATACGCAGCAAGGACTGAGTCACTATGGTTGGACAGGACTGCTGGAAAATTGGAGCAGAGAGAAATGGTCGGTAACAGAGAGAAACTTGTGTACACAAGAAGTAGATAAGATCGCCTTTATCTGCTAAACAAAGCAAAATATTAACCCTGCTGCCACTACATTATATACAAACTTGTCCATCCCTTAATTTCTGTCTCCTCACTCCTCTCTTGTAGAAAGTAAGCCCTTGTGGTCAGGATCCTTTCTCTCTCTGTACCAGTTTATTTTTTGGGGGGATATTACTGTTTTTGTTTTGTTTGTTTGTATGTATGTATGTATGTTACGTATTTTAATTTTATATTGCTACAGCACCCTGGAATTAATGAAGCTTTAATAATAATAATAATAATAATAATAATAATAATAATAATAAAATAACAAATCCACCTCATTACCATTTTGTCGACTGCTATGATTGACAACAAAATCCCAGGACATTTAAGCCTAACCTTGGCTCTGCTAAAAAAAAATAAAAATAGAGATGTCCCCAAAGGGCCAAGAAATGGCCAAATCCAGCCTAAAATTTCCCTCATTGTGGTGATCCCATGCTCTATTTTCTTCTTTTAGTTCACCAACCTGTATTTGCTGCACATGAGACCATAGATGCAAAAATATGAATTAATAATTCAGCATTTCAATCTCTAGTGCTTTATATGCAGCAAATATAAGCAGGTTCAACCATCTGTGAAACAGTGACAAATCAAATTTGCAAAGATTTGCTCATCTCTAATACAGTATGCACCATATATTTAATCTGTTAACAATATTTATCACTTTAAAGTGGAAATTGGATAACATATTTTTCTAATATTACATTAACACAAATAAATGTAACACCAAATCAGGTTAAACATTTCCCCAGCTCCTTCTTAACCTTTTTCTTCTGCTCTTCGTTTGGGCTGCTTCCTGCCTCAAGGTGATGTGTCTTTACTTAGAGTTTACGTCAGCAGTGTTCCAATGATATCATCACGCCACGGGATTGAGCGTTCACGCTCATGACACTGCAGTTCATTAGTTTGCATTGCTCAAGGACACGTGCAAGAGTCCTGGAGGAGATTATTACAGTAGAAGTGAGGATTTCTACTCACGACCAAGGAAATCGAGAAAGCACCATGTTTGAAAATGTACATCCTCATGGTCCTGGCCATAGACAATGTAGGATAGTAATTTAATAATCCCAGTCACCACTAATGCACACACCCGTGGTTGGTACCCTAGACATCAAGCCATAAACTCACAAATTGAACAAAAGGTAGTTATCAGGTAAACGAAACATTATTGATAATGAATTGTATTTACAAACTAAGCCGATATTAGCCAAGACCTCCATAGCAACTGACAGTCACAAGTGCACACTATTGTGGCTACAATGCAAGGAGTAAAATCTCCAAACACAAAAAATTACAGTAGTACATGGCAGGCACTAAAAACCATACAAACATTAAACTTATTAAACTTATTTAAAATGCAGTACTGCTATCATTTGTACATTTAAAAAGCAAAGCTTTTTAGTACACATTTGCCATTCTACTACATCAAGGTAACCTCATCAGGGGCCCTAACTGTAATTGCTCTATGTGGGGCCAAGGCCGCCATAAATTCAGGGCAATAGGCTCAATTCCCACTGCTTATAAGTTATAAGAATCTCATGCAGCCAGATGGGTGGAAAGCAGGGTGGTTTTAGCCTCATGGAGAGGTTTTAGAGTAAGGGAAAACCTGAGGAGGTTACCTTGATAGGTGGTATATGCAATTTGATGAAAGTGTACACTAAAGCTCTATATTTTATTTAAGTGTACAAAGGAAAGCAGTATTTTTTGAATGCTAAAGGAAAGCAGTAATTTTGAATGTTAAATAAAATAAAAAAATAATTCAATAAATGTAATGTTTGTATGGTTTTTATTGCCTTTTGTTTGTTACTGTAATTTTTGTTTTTGGAAAATTCTTTTTTTTTTTGCAGTGCAGCCACAACAGTGTGCACCAGTGTCTGTCAGTTTGAATGGAGGTGCTGGTTAATTTTGGTTTTGTTTGTATGGAGCATTTGAAGGAGGGGTTTCCTCCATCTTGGTCTTGCATTCCACCCATCCGCCTGCTTGAGGTCCTTATAATCAGTGTAAATCAAGCCTGTTGCCCTTAATGTATGATAGTAGGAGTTTATGCTGAACAGTTTATTGACTGCTATTCTGCGGCTCAATAGCTATACAAGAGCTACATTATCAGTACTATATAGCGACTAACATCAATGTTACTGAACAAACCAGTATAGAAAGATCAGTAATACCAATAACAACAATATACAAGGACCAAAGAATACCCCACATATCACATATAACTATCATATAGTGACTAATATACTGTTACCGACCAAATCAATATACCAAGACCAATATTACCAATAACAATATACAAGGACCAAATTATACCGTCATACCCTGACCACATATCACCACCATAAAGAGACTTAATAAAACCATTGTACTGTTACTGAATATAAACCAATACACTAAGACCACTATTACCACAATACAGTGACCATATAGTGATAGATATAGGTTTACACAGGCTCTGCAGACATATAAGTGATTAGAGGGCAGTTACATTTAGTGACTCACAGGTGAAGTCTTAAAAATTAGATAAGTGGCAGACTCTTCCTATTAAGTAGGTAAAGTCCCTCTTCAGTATAGAGCCCCTCCTATGCAGATAGGGCCACTAGATAGGCAGGTAATAGGCCCCCAGTGTACAGATAGGCATGTAATTGGGCCCCCAGTATGTAGATAGACAGGTAATATGCCCCCCAGTATAGCTAGACAGGTAAAATTGTCCCAAGTATATTGATAGGAAGGTAATATAGCAACAAGTATATTTATAGGCAGATAATATGGCCCCAGTATAGTGATAGCCAAGTAATAGGGCCCTTAGTATATTGAGAGCCAGGTAATATAGCCTCCAGTATATTGACAGGCAGGTAAAATAGCTCCCAGTATATTGATAGCCAGGTAATATAGCCCCCAGTACATTGATAGGTAGGTAATTGGGCCCCAGTATATAGATAGGCAGGTAATATGGTCCCCAGTATATAGATAGGAAAGTAGTATGGTCCCCAGTATATTGATAGGCAGGTAATAGGGCAACCAGAATATTGCTATCCAGGTAATATAGCCCCCAGTATATTGATAGGCAGGTAAAATAGCCCCCAGTATAGCTAGCAAGGTAACATAGCCCCCAGTATATTGAGAGCCAGGTAATTTAGCCCCCAGTATATTGATAGCCAGGTAATATAGCCCTCAGTATAACAAACCAGGTAATCTGCCCCCCAGGATATGGATAGTCAGGAAATACAGCCCCCAGTAGAGCTAGCCAGGGACTATGACCGCCAGTATATAGATGGCCATGTAATATAACCCCCAGTATAGTGCTAGCCAGATAATATAGCCCCCAGCAGGTAATTAAAATTTTAAAAAATTCCAGTACTCACCTTTCCACGCTCCCTGAAGCTCTGGCCCATCTCCGTCTTCTTCTCTGCACAGGCGGCGTGACGTCATCACATCACCTGCACGGCATGTTGATGTCACGCCGCCTGTGCAGAGAGAAGCCAGAGGCGGACCACGGCTTCAGGGAGCTGGAAAGGTGAGTACTGGTATTTTTTTATTTTTAATTACCTGCTGGGGGCTATATTATCTGGCTATCTGGCCTGTGGCGGAGTGCTCCATCGAGCAGGGAGCACTCGGTCTCTGGTCTGTGGCAGCATTCAAGTGTATAACCGTCCATAGGACGCACATACACGTGAAGAGACCATCAGCACTCTAGGCCCACGGCAGTGGCCTGAAAGACGCCGACCTGAGGCTCCGGGTCGTGGCAGTTTTATCCGGGGCTCTGTCCTAACAGGGGTCACCAAGTTTCTCTCCTGCACCACACAGCACTCATCTTACAGATCTTCATCTATGGGCTGACCTCTTACAGCAGCTACCCACTAAACATGATTTGAAAACCCTGCTTAAAGAGGATATAGCATGTCTAAGACAAGATGCAAATGGCATCTCGAGTGAAAATGCTAGAGGAAGATCACAACAATGCCAGCAAACACCTTGCTCAGATGCAACCGACTATCTCCTCACAAAGGTGTTCCTGAGGACCAGGGAGATGAAAATATACAACAGATTCTGAACTCTATATTACATCAGATACTATGGGGACTCTTCTCCTCAAACATTCAAATTGGATCAGGCGCATAAGGCCCTGCGCCCCAAGGGAACCTCACCTCTACCCAGAGACATTATCTGTTGCCTTTACGAATACACAGTTAAGGAAGAGATAATGGAGAAAGCTTGAAAGCTGCACACCCTTGACTTTCAAGAATCCATAAGTGACACTCAGGACATTCTTGGATCTTCAGTCCTTCTGCAGGACTCTCTAAATCCTAGTTGAGAAAATTGATGACTGGGAAGTTTCTCTCCTTCTGCTACCTCCTCCACCGGTGCAAAAGGTGGCCACTGCACACAAAGGATATTCGCAGAAACCTCATCAATCATTATAGCGTTGTTGTGATGACACTTCTCAAGATGGCTGAGTAGCAGACTTCACCTTCATTTCTACCCTCCCGTCATACGAGGGTTAACCTTGTAAGTGTCTTTTCTCATTGTATCGTTAATAGGGCAGTGCTTTACACCATGCTTGAATGTTTTAAGATGGCTTTCTAAGCTCCTTCATTTTTTTCTGTATTTGTCAACCTCTCTTGTTCCTCCCTTTTTTTTGTGCGGGTTTGACTTCCTGTCTTTTTTGGGAGGGGGATTCTCTGGTTTGGAGTATACCTGTTGGGGATCCTCATCTGAGTTAGTCTTGGTATAAAACCTTTTTCTTTTTATACGTACCTCTGGCTCTCTGGAACCAGAGACAGTTACAGTATATCTGAGGGTACTTATTCCCCCATACTTACTAACCTCCTCTGGTTATATAGCTGGTAATGCATTGTTTTCAATTATCATCGGTCTCTGTCTAGTTTGTCCTACACTTCCCCTTCTGTCTTAGCCCTTTATCGTGCCCCATTTTTACCTTTATATCAATCGGGGTTACTTTTCTGCCTCTGTACACCCAGCCAATTTGGCCTCTATTCGTTATCTTGTTGACAAGACAGTGTTATACCTTTTGACACTTCCCTGATACATCATGGTATGATGGGTTACACAAAGAGATGCTTAGCTCTTAGGGAGTGTAAGGTCTCAAAGGCCAATATAGTCTTCCTGCAGGAGACTCATTACAATTCCACTTGCCTTTAGTGCAACCAATCAGAAGAAAAAAGCAGAAGTGGCAATTCTAGTTTCTAATACATGTCCCCTCTAGGTTCTGATATCTTTGATTAATCCAGCGGGGAGATGTATTATACTGCATGCTAATTTATTGGGAAATTGACCACATTGTGCAATGTATATTTTCCCAACACCTCACAAATTACCTTTTCTTAACAAAGTTCTGGCTAAACTTTCCAGGTTTCCTCTCTCGGCCATTCTTCTGGGTGGGGATTTCAACTTTTTTTTCTCGAAGACCATGAATAAGTGCTCTTTGAGAGGTGGGCCCCCTACTTCAACAGTGAATCATCTTTTCTTATCCCCACAGTACACATACTAAGATTGATTACCACTTTGGTAACATACCAACATTGCAAATGTTGCTACGCTCAAATATAAAGCCCATAACGTGGTCGGGCGAATCATGCCCCAGCCACAGTTGACCTTGATTTTTAAACCCCCCTCCTTCATCCCTGCCACTGGAGATTAAATAAGTCGCTTATTAAAAAAGCAATCTACAGAAATAAGCTACAGGAATGCTTTGTATCCTATTTTGACCTAAAAACTGGCTCAGTCTCTTCGATAGCCTCCCTATGGGAAGCTCATAAAGTAGTCTTCAGGGGCGATTGTATTGTATTGGGCTCCAAACTTTAAAAAGACTATGTAGAGAGTAGATGCTCTCTCTGGTCTTTGCTAAAAACCCTTGAGAGGAATATGTCCCTGTGCCCAAGTGTACCCACTCAACGGCGCATAATTGAGGTGCGAAATGAGCTTAACAATATGACCACTTGTAATGTGGAGAAACTTCTCCTTTACACCAAATTTTTTGAATATGGCAGTAAGGCCAACACCATCCTGGCCAGGCAACTGAAAGAGAGGACGGCAAAGTCCATGCCCCAAGCTCTTCATGATAGGGAGGGAACAATCCTTTATGATCCAAACTCTATTGCCAAATAATTTATTGACTTCTTCTCCAAGCTTTATTCTTTACCGTCAGACCTCCCGCAAAGTAGTGAGGATTCACAGAAGTGTATGAGGGATTTCCTTCAGTCTTGTTCTCTGCCCACTCTCCCTCCCGAGGCCTCTCTTAATGTCCGTAAAGAGATCGATGAGCTCCTGGGGGTTATAGGGAATTTTCCAGCCAGAAAAGTACCTGGCCCTGATGACCTTCCCTACCTATATTATAAAATATTTTCAGAGACCATATCCCCATAAATGCTCTCTTTTTTTAATTAATTTCTGGAGGGATCTCCCATACCGGGCCCTATATCCTATTCCCATATATCCCTTATCCATAAGACAAGCAAGGACCCAGCTGATAGCATGAATTATAGGCCTATTGCTTTGCTCAAATCCGACCTCAAAATTTTCATAAAATTTTTAGCAAACAGATTGAATGTGTGGTTACCCTAATTAACCAGTAAGGATCAAGTTGGCTTTGACCCTTTTGTCAAGGTGGCGACAACACGAGGAGGACTATTGATCTGGTTGAGGCCTTGAATGCTTGACCAGGACAGGCACTCCTTTTGAGCCTAGACGCTGAAAAAGCTCTTAATAGGAGCTGGATTTTCCTGTTTGAGACGCTGATGACTTTTGGATTTGATGGCTTCTGACAGTCATTGAGGAGTTATTTTCTTCCCCATCCGCGTCAATAAACTTTTTCATTGCAAGTCTGGCCCTTTCCCAGTTAAGAATGGTACCTCGCAGGGATGCCTCTTGTCTCTTCTCCTGTTCGCTCTTTGCATTGAGCCCCTTGTAGCCTCCATCAGGTCCAGCCCAGATATCATGGGGCAATACAAAGAATTTAGACTTTCCTTATTTTCAGACGATATTCTCCTAACTTTAACTGACCTACATACTACTCTCCCCATCTTTCACTCCCTCCTAGAGCAATTTAGTAAGCTCTAGGGATATAAGGTTAATGCCTCCAAGACAGAGGCTCTTCTTATTAACCTTCCAACGGACACTTACTCCTTTGTCAATAGTAATTTACCATACAGATGGCAAGATCACTCGCTCAAATACTTTGGTATCCAAATTACGGGCCACTACGAGTCCCTCTACAATACTAATTTTCCTCCCCTTTTTAAGAAACTAAAGTGCCTACTCCACAAATGAGACTCTTTACCTATGTCTCTCTTTGGCAGAATTAATTTGGTTAAGATGACCATCTTGCCGAACCCCTCTATTATTTGAAACCCTTCCAGTGGCGGTACCACTGGGGAAATTGAGATCCCTTCAGGCAGCCATTCTCCAATTTATCTGAGCTCGGGGTAGGAAACAGGAGATTTGTCTGTACCTAATCTGCTTTATCACTACTGGGCTGTCTATTTGCGCTGTATTCCTGCCTGGACTACTTCAAGAGCCTACTCAAAGTGGATGGAAAACCAAAAATTATGGATGGCCCCTATCTACCCCAATGCTTGTCTTTGACACCTAAGATCTATCCCTGACACGAATAACCCCCCCTGGTCCCATAAAGTTTACTTTACAGATTTGGAGATACTGCATATTGTATATTTTTGTATTTACTTTAGTCATTGGTTAGTTTTCTCTAGTTCTCTTTGTATATGCTGTATATATTTTGTCCTAATTTTTTATTTTGGTCGTCCATTTGTAGTTTCTTTTATATTATGATGTTATTAGAAAATAATTTTATTCTTATTCCTTGTCTTCTTATGCGTCTCCTGAGGAGTGTACTGAGCGTCGGCAGCTCCCCTATCGTGCGCAGATTGCGCAGGTCTCTCATGTACCAGGCTTTGCTATCGGCGCTTTGCGGGTGGGGGGCGTGGCGTGGAGTGTCCCGATACGTTGGTTCTGATGCCACACCTGGTAGGTGTGGCTTTCTGTTACCTCGTGTCGGAGCCTTCTTGGCCAGCCCACTCCTTCGTACGGCCCTGATCGTAGCCTGACTGATGTCACTTTGTGACGTCTGTAGTACCGCGGCTTTTCCAGTCCTTCCCGCATGGTGGACTTTGCTGCGCATGCGCGGGATTTTTGAGTGTATACTTAAGCTATGATTAAGGGTCGAGAATGACCTGAAACACGTCAGCCTATCTGTTGCTATCACAGTATGTTACCACATTTTTAACTGTTCTATTAAAGACCTTCAGTTTTCCATTTTGAGGCATTGTAAGAAGAACATAACCTCCCTCAAAGATCAGACTTGTTCACCTTCTCTTCTCTCTATTCGGCACCAACACCTTGTCTATTCCCACTCAGTTCAAATGGATATATAAAGCGGGTACCATTACATAGGGCCTTATCTCTGCGATCTACACAATCCTATCCCAGATCAGAGCCCCTCCCATAAATACATGGAAAAGTGGGAATTATATTTCAGTAGACTCATTCACTATACCTACTGGCAGGCCATGTGGAAGGCAGCGTCTAAATCGTTAATTTGTACTACCTATAAGGAAAACTTATTGCTATTGCTATTCTGATAGCACACTCCTGATGTTCTACACAAATGGGATCCTCGATTCCCGTGAACATGCTAGAGATATGGTATAGGTTCCTTACCACACATTTTTTGGGTCTTCCGGGTTATACAACCATTTTGAATGCAGTTGAGGGACTTTATAGCTAGAATACTTGAGGTTGTGATTCCACTAGAGCCTCTAATGTACCTGCTTAATGGGACAATTAAAAATCTGCCTAAAGCTAAAGCCAATCTCCTCCTGTACATCCTCACAGCCGCTGGATGCCTAATTTCAAGAATTTGGTGTCAGTCCCTCCCTCACGCCATATTCAAGGAATGAGGGAAATTTGACGGATGGAACATCTGACTGTTTCCGTACATGATAGACTTATTTAATAAAACTTGGTCCATATGGGATAGGTATTGGATTGTTAACCCCCCTTGACTTCCGAGTTACTTTATCTTATTGGGTCTCCCACCCCATTCCCTCCCCTGTGTCTATCTCCTTATGTCTCTAGTCTTTGTCTTCCATGTTAATGCAGGTTCATCTTGTCAGAAAGTATTGTTAAAATACGTATCATCATATTTTTTCTCCTATAAAATGTTCATATGCTCCTTGTTTTACAAGATTTAGGCTTGAATATCTAAATGTTTCCACAGCTGGAGAATTATTTACTTTCTTTATATGCTTTTCTGTTAAGCGATTTGCTGTCACAAACTGATTTCTATTATATTGAAAAACTGTAATAAAACTTTAATTAAAAAAATTTACTGGATATAGCCTTGAATTAGCTATATTAGATACATTTTTAGCACACCATCCCGATAGCATCCCACTACAAACAATGACACTATGTCTATAACTCTATAATCGTCTCTTACAATAGAAAAGAAAAGCAGGCACCAGTGACAGCTTCTACTAACTTAATCTCAATATGCTGCCATTGACCAGTATGAGCAGATTTACATTTGTGTTGTTGTTGGATGGTGTCCTAATGTCTTATTGAATGTATTGATAAGCCTGGAATCCAGTGGTTGGGTAATTAAATCCAAAGTACTACTCTGATTCCAGTTCCTCTAGTTTAATTTGACATAAGAAAGTGAAAGCTTCATTACGGGATATAATTATTACAGTGGAGGAACTGAGTGTTGTGAATGGAGCAGAGGAAGTCTCTGGGCTATCTGTAACTTCTAATTGCATGCATCCCTTTTGAGTTGTGCACCTGATGACAGGGAAACATGTTTAATATGTGCTTTATCTATAGCTTTAATTATAATAAATCTAAAATATAATTGCACATGACATTTTGCTAATTCAGTCACATCGCCAAGTGAGAGGCTTATCTCTCCTTGGACAGATCCTACATATCCCCTGAATGTTTCATTTACAAAAACAATGGAAAGAAAAGTAATTATGTAATGTAGGCAAGGAAATGTAATAACAAGACAGGCGCACGGTCATACTGTGTCGTCTCCTCAGAACGCATTTGCTAAGTATTAGATTTACAGTTTTGTGAAATCTTATGAAAACAATCTCTCAAGAGACGATATCTATAGCGTACCATTAATCTGTTCCCAATGCAGCAATATTTGGAAAACAGCTTTAAGTTTTTTATTCCTGCTTTCCAAGAGTCATTACTTACATAAACATAGCTGTATGAAGCATTGTTTTTTTAGCAGAACAAGTTGAATTTTTTTATTGGTACCATTTAACTTTTTTAATATTGGAGACCCCCTCCCACCCATTTCTTTTTCTAGGTGAATAGGAAAAATGCATTGAGGGCATAGGCTTTAGGGTTTGGTTGTTCTGGAGCTCATCATGAGGTATAAAGGACATGCTTTTTTTTTCGTATACAGGTCAATAGGATTCCAGCAATATCAAGGTTTATGTAGTTTTCATTTGTATTATTTTTTAACTTGTTTTGCATCTTAATTTTCTGAGATAATTTTTTTATTGACAGAGCTGTGTGAGGATCTGTTTTTAGCAGACCAGTTCTATATTTAGTTACCATTTTAGGGAAGATACAATATTTTGATCACTTTTAAAAAATAATAAAAATTGGAGGATACATTTAAATAAATCAGACTTTTAAGGGAAAGGGCAACAGCAATTTTTTTGTGTTTTCAGCAATAATTGTTTTTTTTAACAATATTTTCAAATTTTTTAACAGCCATTTTCAGTCCCTATAGAGACATGCAAATGCTTGATTTCTTGTATAATATATTACAGTAAATACACAGTTCAGTCACATTGTTATGGCTAGCAGATAATACAGCAGATAAATAGTAATCAGCATGTTTTGTTTGGACACCAGCTAGACGTCCTGGGATTGATGCAGTAGGTTCCTGGTAGGTTGCTGAAGCCATGTGGACTGCAGAACATCCCTCTGCTGCTGGAGGGTGTGTGGGGGAGGTTTAAGGTGATCCCACAGATGCTCAGTTGGGTTGAAGGCCGAGAAATTAGGGGGCTGGGGTAATATTTGGAAGTCCTGGTTATGCTCTTCCAACCAGTGTGGGATATTTCTAGCAGTGTGACATGTTGCATTGTCTTACTGGTAGATCCTATCCACTCCAAGATAGACAATTAGCATGTATGGCTGTATGTGACATATAGTGATGGATTCAAAACCAGATTGGTTGAGAGTGTCTTCCACATAGATAAGTAGGCCCAGAGAATGTCATAAAAACTTTCCTCACACTATAATGTTGTCACGAGTAGCTTGTGTTCTCCAACAATGGTTATAGGGACTGACATTTTAAAGAGCTTTATTGCAGAAAGAAACACATACACGGTATACAGACAGTCTTTGAAATGTCTCTGATAAAAAGGAGAAAGTGGATCCTTGGGTCCGCGGGTGGAATGGAGGAACAGCAGGCTTGTACTAGCATGATGAACCACAGGAACACTAGAGGCTTAGGACCTCCAGGATTCAGGAACACATGAACTCAGAGGTCATGAGCCTATTGATATGGACCCTACTAAGCACATCAGGTGCTCAGGCCCAGTAGCTGAGTTTTAAAGCTAGTCAGTCAGGTTGATGAGCTGCAGCTGCAGCAGTTCACTGCTGTCTTTCTGGACCGCAGATAGAGCAAAGGCCAGATATAAGCTCTCTGGCACGGCTCATACCATCACCTCTCAGTGACCTAGATAATCTGTCATTCATAACAGTGTAACTGGTCATGGATCCCGCCAAGATGCCCCTGCTTAAACTCCAAGACCTCACGGTTGAAGAAGCCTGTCAAGGTCACTGCCAGGAACAACTGTTTGATATGATATAGGACTTAGCTGCACACCTCCCTGTGACCACACCTGCTCCCCCACCTGTGGTGATCCCTCCACCTGCTCTACTCACTAATCCGGCTCTGTATCTGCCTTTGTCTCCACACTATGGTGGGAACCCTAAGACTTGCCAGGGTTTCCTAAATCTATGCACAATACATTTAGAGCTATTGGCTCATCAGTTCCCGACAGACTGTGACAAAGTGGCCTTCATAGTGAACCTGCTGTCCAGTGAAGCCATGGACTGGGCCATACCCCTCTGGAAGTGAGAGGATCCTTTGACGGTGAATCTGAAACTCTTCCTGGATGCTTTTCACAATGTCTTTGAAGAGATTGGGTGCAGTTCCTCTGCCTTGTCATCTCTGCTCCATTTTCGTCAAGGTGTTTCTACAGTTGGGCAATATGCTGTACATTTTTGCACGCTGTCCTCTGACATAACAAGGCTTTTTTGGCAGCTTTCTGGGAAGGTCTTGCTGGAAGAATTAAGGATTAATTGTCCAGTTGGGGCCTCCCAAACTCTTCGTCTTGTGGCTAGAATTGATATACGCTTTGCAGAGAGGAAACAGGATCTCCACCAGCAATGAGAATCCTTTTGGTCTCTCAGGCTTCCTCAACTATCACCAGTCTTTCAGAGGTCTCCACTGCCAGCCCATGGTTCCTTGAGATGAGCTTTTGCTACCGGTGAGAGCCCATTTTCTGAGGAAGAATGCACTTGCAGATACCAGAATCTCTGCTTGTACTGTTGCAGCCAGAGTCACTTCCTGAAGGACTGTCCTTTTTGCCAAGCCAACTTCAATATCTAGGCTTTGTGGGAGAGGTGATCCTAGGTGAAGATGCTTCCTCTCCTTACTTGACCATGCTGGTAAAGCTCGGCTCCCCATCCGGTGTCACTTTCCAAGTTTCTGCATTCTTGCACTCCAGTTCTGATGGAAATTTCATCAAGTCGTCGTTCATCTCCAGATTTCGTTTACAGGTGCTTCGTGTTGAAAAGCCTATGGTAATCTCTTCCATTAATGGTGAATTCCTAAAAGGCTCCAAGCTCCAAACACTATCGTACTGAACCTCTGATGCTTTGGTTGGGGCAAGTCACAAGGAGAAGAACTTGTGCACTTCTCCTGGGTCTCCCGGGGCTGCAGCTTCACGCCCCTGTACTTGACTGGCAAACAGTGAGGTCACTTGCTGAGGATAACATTGTCACTCCCAGTGTATTATGCCAATCCATCTGGTGCAAACCGCTCCCCCACGCTACCCCTGACTCTTCTTCAGGCTCTTCCGTCGGCATATTAAGAATTTGCAGATGTCTTCGGTAACAAGGAAGCAGAGATCCTTCCGTCACATCAGGCCTATGACTGCCACCCCATCACGGCAGGGTGTACCATCTGTCTGTGCCTGTAACACAGGCCATGTCAGACTATATCATTGAAAACTTGCAAAAAAGGCTTTATCGGCAAGTCACCCACTCTAGCTGGTGTCGTGTTTTTCTTCATAGAGAAGAAAGATAGTTCTTTGTGCCCCTGCATCGATTATCGGGGTTTAAACAAGATTACTGTCAAGAATCAGTATCCATTAACTTTGATCGCTTTAATCATTTGCGTGGAGCTAGAATCTTCTCCAAACTCAACTTGCGAGGAGCCTATAATTTAATTTGTATCCGAGAAAGTGACAAATGGAAGACCACCTTCAACACTCGTGATGGCCACTTTGATTTCCTTGTAATGTAATTTGGTCTCTGCAATGCTCCAGCCATCTTCCAGGACTCTGTCAATGAAACATTCTGAGACGTCTTGTACATTTGTGTCGTCATCTACCTTGACGACATCTTGGTCTTCTCTTCTGATCCTAAGACTCATCATGACCCCGTCTTCTTCGTTCTAAGGTGCTTATGAGCCATCCTTATCTATTGTATGCCAAATTCAAGAAATGTGTGTTCGAACATACCGGTCTACTCTTCCTCAGGTGTGTTGTCTCTGATAAAGGTCTACAAACGGATTCTACAAAACTGTCTGCTGTTCTTTAATGGCAGCAACCTGTAGGTCTCTGGGATGTTCAGCACTTCCTGGTTGATTGTGGACTACTACCGCCAATTCATTCCCCACTTCTCTACTTCAGCGGTGCCCATTGTGGCACTAACCAAAAATGTGTTTATTAGTGATCTCTTGTCATTAGTGGTGGCCTAATCTTATTCAAGATGTCAAAGAATTTGTTCTCACTTGTGCCCATAATAAGTCTTCTCGTCTCAAACTCTGCAGACTCCTTCATCCCTTGCCTATACCTGAAAAATCCTGGACCCATATTGCCATGGATTTTGTTATGGACTTACCACCTTCCTCTAATCATATAGGCATTTGGGTGGTAACTGATCGTTTCTTCAAGATGTCTCACTTCGTGCCACTTCCAGGTCTGTCTACAGCCCCACAACTCACCTCCCATTTCTTTCAGCACATATTCCACCTGTATGGACTTCCTCTTCATATTATGTGTGACTGAGGGATTAACTTTGTGTCCAAGTTTTGGCATGCACTCTGTTCTCATCTCCAGGTCAAGTTGAACTTGCTCTGCTTACTACCCTCAAACCAATGGACAAGATGTGGCTGACTTACTCTCTTGGGCTGAATTTTCTTAAAACCATCTTGATTCTGATTTTGCAGGAGCTTTCCCTTTCTTTATTTTTTTTACAGGCAACATCCCTGCCCCCCACCCACCATCTACAGTCAGTCAACTCTGATGTTCCAGCGGTGGATGTTCAAGTCCCAGCTATCTCCACAATTTGTCAGGATGCTGGATGAATTCTTCTGCAAGCGTCTTTTTTAACTCAAGTTCAAGTCAATAAAAGAGTTAGATATTCTCCAGTCTTCCATCCAGGCGATAAAGTTGGGCTATTGGCCCAAGTATGTCTGCCTCAAAATTCCCAGCCTCAAGCTGAACCTATGCTTTCTAGGACTTTTTCAAGTTCTCAAACATATCAATCCTGTGACTAACAAACTCTTCTTGCCTCCAACTATTCGGATCCCAAACTTTTTCCACGCCTCCCACCTGAAGCCCCTGGTCTTCAACCACTTCTCTCAAAAGACTGTGACTCCTCTCACTAAAGCTATTGCTGGGGACATCTATGACATAAAAGAAATCCTGGAAGAAAAAATTGTCAGGGGGAAGCGGTTATTTCTTGTTGACGAGTAGGTGTTTAGGCCTGTAGAAAGGTCCTGGGAACCTGAAGGAAACCATAATGCCTATTGTTCCGGCAATCTCCTTGTGTCTGAACTGTAGTTTTAGACACATGTCTGATAGCCCTCTGGATGATTTTGGTGGTGAGCTGCTCCACTGTAGTGTGTCGGTATGCCCTCATGCACCCTCTTAGCCAACATTCACCTCTCAAATCTATGGTACATGGTGCTCCGCAGTTTCCACATCACTAATTTGCAATGAAGCCATTTGTCCACTCAGTTCACAACTTGTGTAGCAATTATGCCAGTTGTTCACAACTCAGTTTCAAAAATACTGCCACTGATGGCCTAAATGACAATAATATCCATTTTTTGTAATGCTGCTAAAGTGCCACTTTTACCCATGACAGCAATGAAATATACACTCATCGGCCACTTTATTAGGTACACCATGCTAGTAACGGGTTGGACCCCCTTTTGCCTTCAGAACTGCCTCAATTCTTCGTGGCATAGATTCAACAAGGTGTTGCAACGATGCTCAATTGGTACCAAGGGGCCCAAAGAGTGCCAAGAAAATATTCCCCACACCATGACACCACCACCACCAGCCTGAACCGTTGATACAAGGCAGGATGGATCCATGCTTTCATGTTGTTGACGCCAAATTCTGACCCTACCATCCGAATGTCGCAGCAGAAATCGAGACTCATCAGACCAGGCAACGTTTTTCCAATCTTCTACTGTCCAATTTCGAGGAGCTTGGGCAAATTGGAGCCTCAGTTTCCTGTTCTTAGCTGAAAGGAGTGGCACCCGGTGTGGTCTTCTGCTGCTGTAGCCCATCTGCCTCAAAGTTCGCCGTACTGTGCGTTCAGAGATGCTCTTCTGCCTAACTTGGTTGTAACGGGTGGCTATTTGAGTCAATGTTGCCTTTCTATCAGCTCGAACCTGTCTGCCCATTCTCCTTTGACCTCTGGCATCAACAAGGCATTTCCGCCCACAGGACTGCCGCTCACTGGATGTTTTTTCTTTTTCGGACCATTCTCTGTAAACCCTAGAGATGGTTGTGCGTGAAAATCCCAGGAGATCAGCAGTTTCTGAAATACTCAGACCAGCCCTTCTGGCACCAACAACCATGCCACGTTCAAAGGCACTCAAATCACCTTTCTTCCCCATACTGATGCTCGGTTTGAACTGCAGGAGATTGTCTTGACCATGTCTACATGCCTAAATGCACTGAGTTGCCGCCATGTGATTGGCTGATTAGAAATTAAGTGTTAACGAGCAGTTGGACAAGTGTACCTAATAAAGTGGCCGGTGAGTGTATGTGTGTGGACAACCTTTTGCACATCTTATATACCTGCCAAGTCAGTTTACGACATGTGACTTTCTTCACGAGCTAAGCGCTGAGTCATAATAATGTGACTAGATTGTGTATGTATTACATTGTATTGTCATTTAAAGGATCTCCTATCACACTTTGCCTTTGGCAGGGTGTAATGTTAGCACAATCATGAATGACATGTGTTATTATATTATTAATTAAAACATAAATTTTTTCCAATTTGTAAAATATTTTTTAGTTCCATAGGTTAAAAAAAAATTACAAACTCTAATTTGTAGGAGAGACAGAGGCAATTGTTTAATTTCCTTTATTACCAACAGTGTGAAAATTAAGAATTACATGGTGTCCATTCTAATCAATGGCCTATCTTTGTAGTGTACAGATATGCCTGGATTTTGAAACATGGTGTATATCTGGTTAGCTCTTCTTTCTTATACAAATATTCCCACAAACTGTATATTGTGATTTCAGAGTTTTTTTTTTTCTATGTGTACATTCTAATCATCGATGTATCTTGTAGACAGCTTACTCAGGTTAAGGAAGTAGGAGGCTGGGGTAAAGAAATGGCAAATAAAGTTTAACATGTATAAATAAAAGTCTATAATCTTGTTTCAAGGAAGCAAGCCTCACAATTATATATTAAAAAAAGAAACACTGGGTAAAACTGCTACTGAAGAGGACTCAAGGATTTTGGTTGACAGAAAATTAAAATGTAGGCAGATGCTGCTAAAGTAAATAAACACTTTGGCTGCTTTAGTGAAGATGTAGATGCTCATGACCTATTAGGTTAGGATTAGGGTTGGAATTAGGGCTAGAGTTGAACTACATGTGAGCCAAATATTCCCTAGGGTTAAGGTTGGAATTAGGTTTAGGGAAAGGGTTAGGGTCAGTTTAAAGATTTTTGTCAAAATCTGATTGTGGACAACTTGAATCAAATCACAAAATCATTTGCATAAAAGCAAAACTATGGCCTTCATGTGACTAGTTTTGCACTTCAGATTAAGATTTGACCCAAATCTGAAGTGCAGCTCTACTTATGATGAAGACCAAAGATTTGCTTTTATACATATCACTGCTCAGATCACACATGGAATACTCGGGCGAATTTATTGAGGCCAGTGCTTCAGAATTCTGGCTTCTAAAATTGGGGCAAATGTCATTGTCTACATTCACCATCTATTTTATATACTTTTTGAATGGTACTGGAGAGGAGCTTTAGGCTACGTCTACAAAATACAGTCCAAAATTGGCATTTTTACATTGCTGTACCGCTGCTTTTGGCATGGGTATGTGGCAAAAGCCGCAGTTGGTTTTCGGATTTCCCGTCGGCCCAGTATATGGGCTACACCGGAATCTGACGGGGATACAGTGGAAGATAGAGCATGTTCTATCATCCACTCGATGGCCGGCGGCTTTAGTAGAAAACAGTCGGATTTTCAGCAGATTCAAAATACTTAATCCGCTGAAAATCCAAGGAGAGTCCAGTACTGTGTAGACATAGCCTTTGACACTAGGGGGATGCTAGGATATTAATTGTTATTTAAGAGACCAATGAAATAGGGACTTATTTCTTAGGCAAAGCTTCATGGGAAAAAGTATGCAATTGAATTGTTCTCCAGAAAGAAGAAAGCTTTCTTATAGTAGCCAGTCCAGACACGCAAAAGAAGTCATCCATATATAGACAGCTCAGATATTTAGGGTTCTTGCTCCTTGCCAGATTACTCAGGATTGGTCTGACCCCCAGGGGAACAGAGGAATCTTCTTGTGGGCCCCTGAGCATGGCAGACTTGTAGTTTCTTTTAAACTTCCTATACATCCTTAAAAGAGGGAGAGAGAAAGAGGAAAAAAGCAAGAGGTAGATTATAAGAGCCATGTACAGTAGCTGTATGGTGGGCCCCCATTATCAACTCCACTGGCGGGCCCTAGACACCCCAGTCTGACACTGTGTACTGGTTAGCTATAGAGATGCCTTAGACACAGTCCAGTAGGGTTGTGAGGAAGTTCCGATGTTATTGAGGAGACAATGCTTTGGAGACTTATCTTCAGGCAATGCTCCATGGGAAAAAGTAAGCAATCTGGTAATCTTATCCATAACTATAGATAACAAATCATGTTAGATTTTAGTTGCTTACTTTAGCTCTAAAATCTATTTTAGCAGATTTTGTATTCTGGAACCCATTGAGAAACTGAAGACCACTCTAACCTGTGTATTGTATGGTCCTATAGGGAAGTCATGGAGAGTGGTGTTGCATGTGTATTACTAGAAAGTTCTGCTCTTTAAGTAAATTAGACAATGTCAACATAGTGAACTACTATTGTTGTTTATCAGTGACATAATACGGTGAGGGCTGGGGGGGCATGTCCTGTGTATATTGAGGGGCACCAAGGAGAAGCCAAAAGAGCTAATGATTCAGCAAAATCAGAAGTCTGAACCACTAGACACACCATGCTGATCAAAATGTTGAACTTTACTAAAAATCTACATCCTATAAGCAGGATATTTTTTATAATTAGATTATGGGATTAAGAAACATGTAAAAAATTACTTTGAGAAGAAATAGCTTGGTCATTAGGAAAATACATATAGAAGAGATCTAAAGAGAAACACACCTCCGCTTTTTTACATATGGTTCTCAGTGGGTCGTCACTACATTTTTCCTATGGTCTTTAAACCTGTGGGGGTGAGAAGTAAAATCTACTGCACCATATATATTCTGTGTTAACAAACAGGAAACATATTGGTGACAACAGTGAAAGAATGTAAAAGTTTTCTATTAAGACAGTAGTGTTTTTCCTCTCTATAGGTGGTGCTGTAGTAACCAGTGTGTGCAATTTATAGAACCAGCTGGGCAAATCCACAAAACCCATAAACTCTGCTTCATCTCCCGCTATGATGGGTTTTCATGACTTACATATGTATCAACAAATCACTATGAATTTATGGCAACAGGTTTTACTGTACATAGATGTATTATATTGGCTTCCATGATGGGAAAGTTCCTCAGTTCCTGTTGTGTGAGCCATGTTTTTGCAAATTTTTATAATGGTTCCCTGGAGCAAGTAAAGTAAAGAGCACTGGAAAACTGATAGTTATAATTCCATATTTAAAACAAAATGTGAAAAAAGGATGAAGCACACATTAATATAGCCTAGAATTTTGAATAAAAGGCACAGTACAATAATCTCATTGTTCTACAATGTAAGTGATAAGTGCTAAGTGGGGTGAGTGTAGTAGTAACGTGTTCTCTGGTGGTTAAAAGTGCTTCATAGGATGTAAGCTACATTCAGTATGCCTTAATCTTCATGATATTTCAGTCATTATTATTACCTACTATCAGAACAGCTGACAAATGTTAGATTGCTTGGGGTATAACTGAAATCCACTTACAACACTATCTCTGAGTCACATAGAAAAATATCACTCTGCTCTGTACCAGAGAATCCATATCCCAATCTCCTGCTCTTGCAGGCCCTACTCCAGGACACACAACATACAATCTCTCTAAGAGTCACTACTATAATTTCAGGGTACCAGTGCTACTAGTGCACTAGTGCCACTTACCTGAGCAACACTAATGGTAGTGATGTCACAAGTGCCTCTGCTGTCATAGATGTCCCCAGTCTTACAGATAAAATGAGTCTAACAGATGTCCCCTCCTGTATCAGAAGTCCTCAGTAGTTTCCCTAGTTGTTCCTCACTGTGACTGTTAAGGATCATGTGGCTCACTCTCTCCATAACCTAAGCAGTCCAACAACAGGCTTCTTCACAGCTACAGCTCTCTTAAATTCAGTAGTCCCAGTCAGCAGTCTTAGGCTATGTCCACATGGCAACTGTAAAATGCCCTTGGACATCCGACGGCATCTTACAATCGCAGTACTGTGCTTTTAGGTGCAGATTTTGAGGGCGGTTTTCAGATTTCAGGTGGTCCTTTAACTTTGAACTGTACTAGAATGGCAGATTATAAAACATAGCAGATTATAGAACATGTTCGATAAACTGATGGTTTTGAAATCTGACAATAAAAAATCCGAGATGTGTAGACTAAAGCTCGGATTTTCTATTAAGGTCTATGGGTACTGGTTACAGTTGGATTTTTGCGGATTCTAAATACAGAATCCACTTAAAAATCTAACCGAAAATCAGTACTGTGTAGACATGGAAGGAAGTAATGTCATAGACATACGTAATTGGCACTACTCACTCTGGCTATATAACAAAGAGGTTGCAACAGCTCGAAAGGCTGTGAACAAGGGCTAGTAAGCCTGAAACGCGTCTGCCACGTGTGGTGGCCGGATTTGGTCACTTGTGTCCCCTGTACTGAAGATGCAATTTTTCCAATAAAGAAAATCATGTTTTTTATCGTCATACCTGAATGCTGGATCTGTTTTCCTATGGGAGAGTGTTGCTGTGTAGCCATGGCCTTAGCTGTCCTCAGCACCACCCACTTTACCAGTGGCTTGTCGTCACAGGCATCAGGATAGCTCTCTCTCAACATTTTTCACTGCACAATGGTCCAACATGGGACTTTTGGTTACTCCCTATGTCATGGCACCCAAGGGTAAACCCAAGTCTTCAGGAAATTTTGATGACACCTAAAAATGGAAAGCTGTTAGAAGCAACAAAACAACTGTATGGCTGTATGATGCAGATTTTGCTAAAATATATTACTACGGATAAGGGAGCATTTTTCTGTTTTGAGAAATGTATGACCCTTCGGCCTGTGTTGGTAACTGCAATAATAATGATACAGATAGTTATTAGCCATTGGCACCATCATAATTTGTTTTAAAGGAGTATGAGGGCATAGCGGACAGGAGAGGTCTACAAAAGTTCAATATAGTGGAAAGTTTTTTCTATTTCAATTCTTTGGTTGCAAATAAGTACATTGAAGTTCATCAAGGATTGATTATTACCCCCAAACTTTTTTTTTAACTGATCACCTCTGTTTATCTAAGTTAAGGCCACATTGTACTATAAAGGTTTATCTACCTGTAGAAGGTTTACTATAATGTCTTGCCATTATAATTATGTAACTGGCGTCACATATGGAAACTAGCTCAGATCAACAATGGCTCTCTCTCCATTTGTGTCAGCGGGACCATCTATGATGAGGTGTATTTAGTTAAATAACAGGGACAAATAAACCACTTATGTCCTAATCAGTAAGAAGGTAGAGACATAGAAACTCCCAGATATAATTGCTAGGTGTATACCATACTAAAATCACTTAGAAAACCACAAAGGGGTACAAATCTTGGACAAAATAGTAAGACCTAAAAATAAATTTTAATTATATCCAATAAGAAATCTCTTACAAAAAAAAGCCCTATCAATTCCCTGAACACTTCCTAACTACCTATCCATCAAATTCAGGGTGACTGCCCCAATAAGGGCGACCCCGACAGGAACCCAGACTTAATTAATTAATCTTTGTTATCCTTATTTATATGTGTTGACCATTATTTGTTTGTCTATGTTCGTTCACTTTGATTCACTTATTATTCATTTTTAGGATTTGGTTTGTCTCTATGTTCTGTGACAGTATCTTAGACTATTGTTCTTCCTCTTGTTTTTTGACAGCTAGTGAAAGGGTATATTAGGGTCCTTCTAGTCCAGGTTCCTGTCGGGGTCACCCTTATTGGGGTAGTCACCAAAAATTTGACGAATCGGTAGTTAGTAATTGTTCATGGAACTGATAAGGGTTTTTTTTTTAGAGATTTCAAATAACAGGGAGTCAGATTTGCCCATTCCCCATTAAACAACTCCAGGAACAGGAATCACAGTAATTAGAAAAAGATTTAGGGCGACATGTATGAATGGGGCTGCACCAGTTTTCTGATGTACTTTGAGCCAAATAGAATATATGAACAGGTGCACTCTTTGGCGAGCTAAGTGCCCTTGTAATGCGCCAAAGACACTTTTTAGTGCGCCAAAATTTAGGGGTGTTCTGGGGGCATCGCACCACATTCGTAGAAGTAGACACATTTATTATTCTTTGATGCCAAATCTAGGCACATAACAGTTAGAACAGCCAGACCAAGTTAAAGGTGGTCTGCTTTAGCCAGACTTGTCGTATTGGCACTAGACTGCGCCTGTATGTATGAACTACAGAAGAACAGGTTCATAAATTCTGGTGCATTTTACACTGCCTTACAGCTATTTAGAACTGGCCTGTCAGCGCCAACATTTATACATGTCGCCCATAATGTCAGATTAGATAAAATATTTGAAGACATGCCCACATACTGTATTTAGAATATTACTTATGTTCTCAATATCATTTGTTTTCTTCATTGACATTAAATAATGTATTTATACTGTAAGGCTATGTTCACACGGCTTAAAATGGGAAGTATCTCGCCCCGTATTTCGCACCGTACTGCGCTAAATACGGGCCGAGATTCGTCCCAGTCATTACGGTAATCCACAGTTCTCATAGAGAACTATGGATTACGTCTCCTCTCCCCGCTCAGACAATACGCCGAGCGTGGAGAGAAGCAACATGTCAATTATTCACAGCGTATATGCGGCAAGAATAATGAATGTCTATGGGGCCGGCGGGCTGCAGCAACCCCCCACCCCGACCCAGTACACACGGCGTAATTGCGGGGCGAAATATGTCCCGCAATTACTGCCATGTGAACATAGCTTAAGTCGATTTTTGTATTGATCCTTGGTCATTTTCCATATTGGAGTATTTGTAAACAGTGCATTACACACGGCTTAATCAATTTGAGAGGAAGCCCATCGAGTCGTCTAAATGAGACAATCCATTATTCCTTTGTGGCAATAATGTAATGTGAAGAGTGAGCAGGTAAGGTACAAATTATAAGCAAATGTTATTGTAGCGAAAAATGGCAATTACGATTCTTTTAATTAGACTGTCATTTTATGTTTATCACAATAAAGTTTTTTTACAGTGCTTTATTAAACCTGGCTTTTTGACAGAGTGTCTGCGGGCCATGTCTCCTGCTGTGTAACATATGGTGCTACCCATAATGAATATTAATGCTGTTGAGTATGCACAGTCTTGTGGGACAATCATGGCATTGTATCTGTGAATCTCCTGCACATGGCATGCTTTTAATAAGATTTCTTGTACATTTTCACAACCATTTAACTTTTTAGCAAAATTTCAAAAAATATATAACATCAACTTGATAAATAAAGAGATATGATTCTTTATCTATCTAATAAAAAGACAAAAATAGAGCAGCACTTCTGCAGGTGGACGTCAGCAGTGCAAAGAACCAAGGTCAGCAGATCCATAGCCAGTATAAAAAAATGGAAAACCACAGCACTGCCAGCTTTAGTAAAAAAGTGAATGAAGTCTTTATTCTAATATGTCCATGCTGCTCTCTGTGGACATTTTGGAATAAAGACTTCATTTACTTCTTCACTGAAGCTTATAGTCCTGCAGTTTTCTTATCTATCTATCTATCTATCTATCTATCTATCTATCTATCTATCTATCTTCATCCATCATCACATCCATCATCCTCTATCTATCATCTATCATCTTCATCTATCTATCTATTATCTATCTGTCTATCTATTTATATCTATCTATTACTATCCATCAATCATGTCATTAAGATATTATTTTAAGTATATTTAAGGCCACATTTTTCCTAGTGCCGGAAAAGTTCCAAACACACAAACAGCTGAGCAGAAAGCAAGCGCTCCCTGGTCTGCAGGGACGGCCGCAGACTTGAGGCTTTCTGTGCTGGGAAGAAGATGGAGAGCCTCAGAGAAGCAGGGGAGAGAGGCGAGTACTGATATTTTTTTATTTTTTTAAAAACCCTGCTAAAAAGTTATTTTAGTATGTAGGTAGTACCTATTTAAATGACCAGTGTTCAGTGTGATCCCGGCATGTGAGTGATGTAAATTTACCGGTAGCTGCTGCATTTCCCACCCTAGGCTCATACTGGAGTCAATATGTTCTCCCAAATTTTGGGGGGTAAAATTAGGTGCCTCGGCTTATATTCGGGTCAGTTTATACTCAGGTGTATATGGTAATTATTAATTGAATGCATTGGCTGTAGATGGATTTTCCTATATTCCACACTTGAGCTACAGCCACATATAATATGCTATGTGTCTTTTGGACTATATACAACATGTTAATACACAATTTATATGAATAATGTGTATGTGGTGGGGTCATTACATTTGTCAATTCATAAAACAACTTTTAGTAGGGAGTGCAGTAAGAGCATTGTGTGTTTAATTGAGGATTTTCATTTTTTTCTGGAGTCAGATCTCTTTTCCATGTGACTGTTTCCATTATATTACATCAGTGAAGGGGCTGGCTGAAATAATTCTATACCAATATTGTCACATTCATTTATTTTTCTTGTTAACCTTTCAAGCACAATACTATGTTGTAATGCAAAGAAAGTGGAATGATATGTTCCAGCAATATCCAGTGTATCCAGTCACTGCTCTACAGGCTTGGAGAACTACTTGGAAATGTCTCTTTTCATCTTTAGTTGACAGGACCTCCTGGCCTTATTCAGTAGAAATCAGAAAATACATATGGAAAAATCACATCTTTTAGTCAGACATTGAATTGACTCCAAAAATGTATGTAAATGTCTGAATAAAAGGCAAAGCAATGTGAAAAGAACAAAATATAACACTTCAGTCATTAGGTGTTCTAATTATAATTATAACATAATGCAAATTGGTTAACTTTAAAGGTTTTTTTTCACCATGCAGTTTCACAGAGTCATAGCTAACTTTAGCCTCACACTTTCTGTTCACGCTGTGGGTAGTTCTATAGCGGGGATTGAAATATCAGCTCTGCTGTTCCTTGCTATACCTGTTACACTGACATGAATGAAAGAGATTTATTAAGTATAGCGCACAAGATTACAGGGCCCCGAAGAGTGAAAGCTTCTTATTTAGTTAAAGACACAAAGTCTGTTTCTAGTGATAAGACTTTGCATCAGGTGACACAACACGGATGGTCCGACTGACTGATGGCAGCAGGAATGTGGGATAAGAGAGAGCAGGGAGAGGTGAGGTGAGAAGGTTTGGACTGGCCAACAGAGGAACAGGGGAATCTCCCTGTAGGCCCGTGAGCATGGCAGATCTGAAGTTTCTTTTATACTGCATATTCATCTTTGGGAGAGGCAGAAAGGTAGAGAGAAAAAAAGGAAAAAAAAAGCAAGAGACAGAGTATGAGAAGCAAGTACAGTAAGGGGCCGATCACATGGTTTATCCGATTGGTATTTGCACTGTTTTTGTGCCGTAGGGGGACAGCTATTCTCCGCGATTAGCGGAGAAAAGCCCTCTCCCTTCTCACAGACATGTTCATATTCCGTCCGAAAACCGGTTGGAAGAATGAACATGTTCAATGTGTTTCGGACCGCTGGCGATCTAAAAAAACGCCGGGCGGAAAAGCCGTGCAGTGGGACAACTGCGCGGGTTTCCCATAGAAGCCCATTTTAAAAGTTTTCACCCAGTTTGCAGGCGGTTTTTATAACCGGAAACTGTCTGAAAAACCATGTGAAAACCCATACCGTGGGGACAAACCCTAACTGTAGGGTAGGCTCCCAAAATCAACTCCAGTGGTGAGCCCCCAGAATAACATTCCACTGGTGGGTGCGAGGCATTCCAGTCTGACACTGGGAGAGATGGTTGGTAATCAGAGAAATGTGTGTGCCCTAAGAGGAGATACAGGGCGACATGTATTAACGGGCTTTTCGCCTGTTTTTAGGCATAACCTGCGCTTCCCCAGCCCGAATCCGCTGTCGGACGCAGGGATGCAGTGTTAGGCGCAGCGTTCGCCACTTTCAGCTGCGCCCCGCATGAAGGGGCAGGCAATGGCCGTGGTGTGGGCATTCCAGGGAGGGATGCGGCGCGCTCGAAAACTCTGAGGCACGTACGATCGCGAGTCCGCAAAGTGCGGCGCATTGCAGCGCTCGGCAGCTCCGACAGCCAGACCTGGTTGATTCTGGTCTAAATGATCCGACGGAGGCGAAGTGAAGCGAGAACGGAACATGAGAGGAAACATAGAAGATCGCAAAAGGAATCTCGGCGCTCAGCTCCGTGCGGCATGGAGTACGATTCCAAAAAATCGCCTTTATAAATGCAGAAAACATTATCAGAAAAAGAGCTCAAACCTAAAAAATAAAAAATACATAAATAAAATCACTTTCCAAAAATCTAGAACGGCGCAACATCAAGAATTAGGATCTTGGAAATTGCCGGGAAATACAATAATTCAAATTCTGTAAGCTATTCTCATTGGTCGGCATAAACTGGCCAATCAGAATGGGAGCGACAGTGAACCATTAAAACCTATGGAGAAATATAGACCAATCAAATTCAAAGGCGGGACAGTTCAAAATAATGTAAAAATGCAGAAAAGAGCTGATTGGTTGAACAAGCGGGGGTTTGGCTATCTCGGCCAATCAGAATAGGAGCGACAGGATCCATTCTAAACCTATGAGAAGTTTTGATAATCAAAATCAAAGGCGAGGACAGTTTCAAAATACAGTAAAAATACAGAAAAGAGCTGATTGGTTGAGCTAGCGGGGCTTGGCTATCCCGCCAATCAGAGCGCGAGCTACTTTCTCATAGAGTTCTATGGGAAAAGAAATGCAGAGCGAGCTCTGTTTGTGATTGGCTAACTTAAAAAAGGCGCGGTTATTTGGACCAATGGGAGAGCGAGCGACGCTCTTATGGGTTTTCTAATGCAATCTGGAATAAAACTGTACACAGCCGAAGTCAAATGATAAGACTACAGAAGTTTGTACCGATGTGTATATAAAAATGATCAATAATATGGGAAAACGAAAAAAAAAATATTAATTCAATAAAATCATGTTTATTTCTTTATTTTCGTTAGTCAAGGATCAATAGTATGGGTGTAACGAAAATAAAGAAATAAACATGATTTTATTGAATTAATATTTTTTTTTCTTTACCCCCCATATTATTGTTCATTTTATATACACATCGGTACAACTTTACCGTATTTTGAACTGTCCCGCCTTTGATTTTGATTGGTCTATTTTCTCCATAGGTTATAATGGGTCCCTGTCGCTCCTTTTCTGATTGGTCAATACTCCTCCATAGGTTAGAATAGGCCACTGTCGCTCCTACTCTGATTGGCTGGTTTATGCCGACCAATGAGAAGAGCTTAAAGAATTTGAATTACTGTATTTCCCGGAAATTCTCTATATCCCAATTCCTGATGTAGCGCCGGTCTCGGCGACAAACGCGTTGTTAGGGATTTGAATGATTTATTTTTATAGAAGGTTTCAGCTCTTTATCTGATAATGTTTTACACTTAATAAAAACGATTTTTTTAATCATAGTCCATGCCGCACGGCGCTGAGAGCCGAGATTGCATTGCGCCGATCTCTCCATAGACTACAATGGGACAAGTAGCTCGCGCTCTGATTGGCTGGGATAGCCAAGCCCCCGCTAGCTCAACCAATCAGCTCTTTTCTGTATTTTTACTGTATTTTGAACTGTCCCGCCTTTGATTTTGATTGGTCTATATTTCTCCATAGGTTAGAATGGGCCACTGTCGCTCCTACTCTGATTGGCTGGTTTATGCCGACCCATCAGAAGAGCTTACAGAATTTGAATTACTGTATTTCCCAGCAATTTTCTATATCCAAATTCCCGATATAGCGCCATTCTGGATTTTTGGAAAGTGATTTTATCTATGTATTTTTTTAGTAGGTTTGAGCTCTTTTTCTGATAATGTTTGACGCCTTTATAAAGGCGATTTTTTTTATTCATACTCCGCACGGACATGTTTAATGATTTCTCGCTGTTTTCCAGCCTGTCTCGAATCGGAATACATGTGAGGCGCAGTCCCTTCTGCGCCTAAGTCCCGCACTGCGCCCCACACACTGGCGAGGCGCGGTGAACTTTTCCCCGCATGTATAAGCGCACCTCCTCGGGCGGCGAATCTTAGGCGCAGCGCCGCACTGCGCCTAAGTCCCGCACTGCGCCTCACACACTGGCGAGGCGCAGCAGACTTTACATGCTATGTATGACATAAATCAGGCGCAAATTTCGCCGAAAAACTGGCGAAAAGGTGCGGCCCGACGTGGCGAGCTTCATACATGTGGCCCACAGTCTTTTACATCTCCTGACCAAAGTAAAATCAAGAAAGCAATGCATTTGCACAACAGATATGGTTACAGGAATACATTTAAAAAATCAAAGCTAAGTAACAAGAGTACTCACACCAAAAAGGTAGAGTACTAGATGATCCTCTGGTGGGCTCAAGCTTTGACACAATAATATACATCCAATATTTCAGGACTCCAAAGGTATAGCCAAAGTCAATATAACTTGAACCTGATTTCAGAACCAATAACCATATATTTTATTAAACTCTGCATGTACAATACCCCCCTGCAAACATGGTTTCACTAAATGGAGCTGACCTGGGCTTCTGCTAACTTAAAAAGGTTTTCTCACCACAGGCTTTCGGAAACTTGAGCTGTTTCTCTCTGTCTTACAGTTTCAAATCCAGGGGCACGTCTCTCCTCACAGTAGATGTGTCTTCCCTCACTGAAGACTGGTGACATTATCCCACTCCGTCCCTGTCCCTGCTCCCTCCCCAGTCTTCATTCTGTGTGAGCAGGAGAGGGGAGAGGATGTCACAGCTCTGCAGACGTCCTGCAATGGTGAGTTCTCATGCCTGAAAAGCTATCACCTCCCTCCTAGGCTCTAATTCTTGTAAGCAGAAAACCTGCAAACAGTTATACATACAGCCTGAAATGATGAAACAAATGTGAAAAATGCGCTCTGAGAGCAGAGTGTATAAGGCTGTGTTATATGGGAGGACAGTGAATCTAACAGCTAGAGACTCAGTAATTGCCCAGATCCATCACATAAAGTTATCACTTGGAGAGGAGCATAGAGGAACTCAGGAAACCTTTATTACACAGACACAGCAAGCACCTAGCACAGTTTCAGTTTCATTTTTACACAGCTCAGAGAGGAGTGCAGGCAGCCAATCACAGCAAGAGGGTGTGTCCTGCACAGGGGGCATGTCCCATCCAGGGGGTTGAACTAAATATTAGGCAACCAATTACAGCAAAGGGGGCATGGCCCGACCACAGGCTACAATTATAGTTGTGGAACACACAGACTAGCTCAGAACTGCTACACTAAGGGACTCATGTATGAAAACTGTCTAGGTGTAAGACTTTCTTTGTGGCCCATAGCAACCAGTCAGAGCTCCTATTTAATTTTTTTCAGATCACTATATGAAATGAAAGGGGAGCTCTATTGGTTACTATGGGCCACAAAGAAAGTCTTAGACCAAGACAATTTTCTTACATGTCCCCCTAAATGATTTAGGTAATACAAACCAATTGCAAAAGTGCTTATTTTTACTGTCCCTTTATTATTACAGAGATGATCTTTGACCTTTAAGGGGATTTTCCACTATCAAAAACTTAAAAACCTAAATCAGTAAAGTTATTTTCTTTCTGGCACACCATGCCAAAATTGTGTTCTTAAAATTTGTGGTAATATCCATCAGCAGCATTTTCATTAGGTGGTCACTCTTGCACAGATGAGACTGTGCTTTTCTGCCTGGACCTTGCATAGCTCTGTAATATGAATTATGCCTGTGCACACTGATTTTTAACAGGGATCGTACAGATTAAAAAAGAGGATTCAATGGGTACATAACTCTAAATCCATTTGTACTAAAATATTTTATATTGTACATGCAGTCAAAGTAGTTTACACAAGACTTTAGTTTATCAGACAACCACTTTAAGACCAGTAGTATAAAACTAGACAACATGATAAGTTATCTTTTATGTAATAACATTTGTTCCTCTTTTAATAGATATACAGTATAAAGCATGCCCCATAAGTCTTTGTTTCTAACTAGGGAACAGATGTAAGTCAGAACGGTGTAAATCGAGGACTGCCTGTATATATAAGTGCAGTCCTCGACTTACACTATTCTGACTTACATCTGTAATCTAGTTACAAACGGAGACTTATGGGGCATGGTGGCACTTGTAGCTCCATGTTCCACAGCAGAAAGTAGCTGTAGAACGACAAGTTCCAGCATGCCACAGCAGCACAATAGGTGACAATGAGTGAAATCTTCTTAACAAGAGCACAGCCTGCAGAACAAATGTAAAAACCCTTACCTGCACTATCCAAAACTAAAGAAAAACCTTTTATGCTGGAGTTACATTTAATAAATATACCTGTTCCGACTTACATACAAATTCAACTTACAAACCTGCAGTCCCTATCCCATTCGTAACTCAGGGACTATCTGTATATAAATATATATATATAAATGTAAACATATGAACAGTGGGCCATACCATAAACTCTGATAGGTGAAGACGGAGCTACTAAACTAAGTTTTAAGAAGAAGCCAGTTTATGTCTAGGCTGTCCTGGAAAGGACAGTGAGGATAATCATTCCTCACTGAAATAAACAAACCTGCTCTTGGGTCCAAGCAAGTGACAGAGAGGCAATCGTATATGAACAGCCTTCGGCAATTTATAATAGGACTTTTGGATTCCTCAAAGTGTCCTCTTGCTTATTATCAGAAAATCTCTTTAAGAAGTATCTGGTTCTAACAGCAACTTAGAAAAGGATTTAATGGTCTATTACACTAGTTTAATAATAATTAGTTTGAAATATCTATGAGATGTTTTCCAGATTACAGGCTAATGGCTTACAATATATTTGATGAGTATTGGATGAGTTTACCAACTTTGTGTATATTGATTGCATAATCCATTATTTACTAATATACGGTAATAAAACACTGACTACTTAAGTTAGTAATAATTCTGCTTGGATAAGAAATGAACTGGAAAAAGAAGAATTATAGCTTTCATACATAGTATAAAATGAAAACCAAGACTCAAGTGGGTAGTTAACTCCTTGGAAATGAAGAAGATGTTGTTTTAGGAAGTCCATGCTGGGTGGATGGTCATTAAGATTCTGTTGGTCTGAGTGAGCAGTATGTGGCTCCTGACCACTAATGACAAACTTGTGTGGGTTATAAAGACACCCCAACAGGGGTTCACTTACTTTGTTTTTCTTTCTAGGTAAGCAAGGTTTAAAGGTAATGTTGCAACATTGGTTACTGTATTGAGTAGCTTTGTTGATGTCCAAAATTTTCTTCTAAAACAAGTGTGAAAATGTATTAAAAGACCAGATGTCACTTTGTTTTAGTAACATTGGTACAAATTCATCTATCGCTGTATAGATATTTCTCACATTATTATTTAGTAACTGATCAACGTATGTTAAGTTGGGTATACCTGGATATATCTCCCCACTAACAACGGTCAGTAAAACATATATGTTTTCCTTCTGTACTGTTGGCACCATGGGGAGCACTATTTCCCTTATGTTCGACAGATCAGTCATTCACAAAGAGATTTCAACTACGTTGTATTTAATGATTTAAAGTTGCAAGAAAAAGTTAGCAAGCCTCATGGAATAATCTACATTTCAGCCCTGATTACTAATAAAATGGGGAAAGATGATCCCTATACTACGGGTTTAGTGGTTTTTGTCAAAAATATTCAACATTCTTCATATATAGTACAAATTTACAATTTTCAAGTCAATTTCTAAGCTCTGCCACACTATTTCTAAGCTCTGCCCAATTATTGATGTCAGGTCAAATATTTAACTGTCATTACTTAATGTAATCTCCAGTGTGATAAGATGATCGCAGGTCACCTCCACATATTTAATGACTAGAAATCTGGATGACAGTCTCCATAGAAGCTAAATGGGGGATATAAATAGATGTCACCACATATTATATAGCATATGCAGAACTGGCCATACACAAGACAATTGTTGGCTGAATTCTTGTACTATCAACAACTTTTACTTTACCTTTACCTCGGTCAAGTGTGCATGTCTCTTTAAATATAGAGAGGGAAACAAGGGTTAAGTTTTATTGTTCAAACTTGCTAAATCCTTCTTTTCCCCTAAATTTGGGGAAATGTCAATAGACCCTCATGCACATAAGATCTTTGGTCAATCCCATCAAAATCATTAGGTTCGGCCAAGGTTCAGCCAACTGTTATTAAATGAGTATGGCTGACTATAGATAAAAAATAACTTCGAACCCACGAAAATAGAATAATAATAGACATTAGACACTTCCAGGTGTTTCTTATAGGGCAAAGCTAGTTATCCAATCCATCCTTATGAGAATATGGCTTTCACTTGTATTAAAATCTCTAACAGCTCTAGGTTAAATGATTTTAAAGAGATAGAAGTTGATAACATGTGTGAGAAATAAGTGTAATGCATCATTTCCAAACTTTGATAGCATTGCCCCATGTGTACGATGATGTCTATAAATAATGTTGATGTAACACAGGCTTTAGAAAAAGTCAAGATCAGATGTACTGTATAAATTTTGATATATCCTATTCCTCATGTCCGTTTTGATATTGTGCATGCATCCCCAGGAATGCAGCTGTAGGTGGGTTCCTTTTAAGTGCATTAAAATGTATGTGATACATCAAAATGTTACAAATCCCAGGGCTTTTAATCACAGATCAAGTGAAAGTCTTGTCACAGGCTTGACCAGCATGGGTGAAAAGGTTTAATAACTTCTTATGTACTCTCACATGTACTGAAAATATCAAGAAACAGGTTGTAATAATTAGACAAGCTCTACGACATACTGGAACAATTTGGTGCAATTATAAAAGAATTAAGTGTAAGTAAAGTCCTCGTGGTGAGCGCTAACTCAGAGGACAAGAAGTAATTAAGCACATAGCACTTCTAAAATTTGCAGAATATCATGAGCTGGCCAAAAAAACCTACAGTGTTACTTGTGAGCTGACAATCTGAATTAATACAGTAGAAAAAACAGAGACTGTGCATCCTGTTGGAACAATTTGTTGGATATTTACTTAATATGACATGATGTAATTGTCTCATTGGTGGGAGTCCGACTAATTCTCAAAATGGAAGACCAGACATCCCTTGCACAGCAAACTAGGGGATACAAAACGAGGAGGCTCCATAAAAAAAAATCAAAATAGCCAACCTCCTTACACTTGTTCATACCACTTATCTCTAAATCCAAGTGTTTAACTCTTATTTGCTCCTAATGCTTTTAGGGACAAGCTAACATTTTCATCCTTGCTTGTTTGATACTGTTGTGATGTCTATGAGTGGAAGTCCAGGAATGCAATTATCTTGCTCATGGAACTATATATGGCCAAAACACCTATAGCCCCTACAAAGTCAGAATGAGCTAGGACCTCCCTTTCTAAAGCTCCATAGATTTGTCATTTTTCCTTAATGTCCTTTACCTTCAGATGTATATACATGTCAAAATACATAAAATTTTAAAAAGCCAGCAGTGGAACAAAAGCAAGAGTGATATTATAAGAGATTTAAAGCTTTTTTTAATTTTATTTTTTTATTTTTAGGCAACTTCTCTCTACAGATATGACTGTATATGATAATACATTAACACGTCAAACAATTTCCTTGTAGAATAAATATAGATGTAAAATAATCAGAGTTGGGTTATTGGAAATCTCCTGAATAACGCTCTACATTTCACTCATTGTAAATGATCCTTGCACTGTCCACAGCAGAATCTCTTAAACTACAATAATTCTGCTGAGCAAGAGCTATTTGGCACCATAAAGGTGACCTCACATTTATAGAATGGAGTGGAAATGAACAGAACAGTAATTGGCTTGGACAGTACAGGACAACCATGTCAGGTGAATGCTTCTAAAGATAGGTTTAATGTCTCCGCCCCTGTATAGTAGGAGATAATACAAAGATGTATATCATGTATTGTAGTTACAGTATATCCTTAGAATAAAGATGGTCATGCATTAGGGTGGATTCTTAAATGGATTTTCAATCAGTTTTTAAAACTCCCTATTACCGTCCACTGTCCTCAGATAAAGAACAAGGTGCTCACGCACTTTATCACCACCATCACTGATGTGTTGCCTGATGGTCCTCCACCAATGGCGTCATGTGTGTACATGGCTCATGTGACTGTCAGCCAATCACAGCGCTAGCTTTCATGTGCTTGCTTGTATATCATGGGATCATTGACAGGGGCATAGCTAAAAACTCCTGGGCCCTGGAGCAAAACTTCAGCTTGAGCATACCTACTCCCAGACAATGGCTGTGGACAACAACTTTTCAACAACAGGTTCCCTACTTGATATGATGGATGTCTAGAGCGCCACAAAAATAATTTCTATTTATAGGGATTGTCTAAAAGTAGAAAAATCTTTTCAAATGGGGCCAGGTGGGAGAAAAAAGAAAAACAAATTATACAGCCGTAATGTCTGTTCCCTCTTGCTCTACCTCACCCTCCCCCCAAAAATTTCTTTGTTCGTTACACAGGAAAAAAAATGCAATTGTGCCTTTTTTGTTTTTTTGGGGTTTAGATTTTGTTGGAGTTTATACTGAACAGTTCATTTGACATGTTATCTGTATTCTGTGGGTCAGTAGGTATACAAAGGCCATATTATCACAACATCTCAACACTAGATAGTGACTAATACCAATGTTACTGACCAAACCAGTATACCAAGACCAATATTACCAAAAACAACAATATAAAGACCAAATAATACCCCACATATCACTACCATATAGTGATTGATACCATCATACTGTTACTGACCAAATCAATATATCAGGACCAATAATATCAATAACAGCAAGATACAAGGACTAAATAATACCACCACAGCATGACCACAAATGACCATAATAAAGATACTGCATAAAACCATCATACTGTTACTGAATATAAACCATTACACTAAGACCACTATTATCACCATATACTGACCATATAGTAGTATATACCAGCTGTACACAGGCCCTCTGCAGATATATACAATATGTCACAAAAGTGAGTACACCCCCACATTTTTGTAAATATTGTATTATATCTTTTCATGGGCAACACTAAAGATATGACACTTTGATACAGTGTAAAGTAGTCAGTGTAAAGTTTATATAACATTATAAATTTAGTGTGGCCTGAAAATAACTTAACAAGCAGACATCAATGTCTAAACCACTGTCAACAAAATTGATTTACTCCTATGTGATATTGTACAAATTGAGCTCAAAGTGTCATTATTTTGTGTGGCCACCATTATTTTCCTCATGCTTTTTGCCCCTCCATGGGGTTAATAAGCTTCACGGGTTTCCCATGGATCTCCTCTTTAAAAATCCTCCATGTGAATCACGGGGCAAGGGATGCTATAGCCCTTTGAAATTCTCCACGTTCCTTTGGGGAAGGGCCCCCCCCGTGCCAATGGGTTCCAGAGGTTTGGAGACATGCTTGGCCCTAAGTTTCTTTAGCAAAGCAATGGTCATCTTGTAGATGTGTTTGGGGTTGTTATCATGTTGTAATAATGCCCTATGCTCCAGTTTCTGAGGGGAGGGGATTATGCTCTGCTTCAGGATGTCACAGGACATGTTGGCATTCATGATTTCCTCAATGAACTTGAGTACCCCACAGCCAACAGCACTCATGCAGCCCTAAACATAAACCTGTACCTGCTTGACTGGGGAAAAGAACACTTGTTTTGTACCCCTCACCTGGTTTGGCCGAAACACCCTGACCCATCTGAATCAAATAAGTTTATCTTGGTTTTTAAAACCACAGGATTGTTTCCATACCCCATCCCTTGTTCTTGTCTTCGCAAACTGTTTGTGGGCTTTCTTGTGCTCACTTTAGAAGAGGTTCCTTTGGGACGCCCAGCGACCAATTTGATGCAGTGTGTGGGTATGGTTGAACATTGGCGGGCAGACCCAACTCCTTTCCCCTTTCTGCCCGCAATGCTGGCAGCACTCATCACTCTATTGAAAAGAAAAATTTTGGATTAATCCAAGCACCAAAAACAACTTTTGGTCGTCTGGTGGGCCTGTTCGGAGTGGAAGCTTTGTTAAACAGTATGGTTTTTGGCCAATGTGCTGCAGTCATTTTTCGGGTGTTGGCAATAACCTTGTGGGCCTTTTTATTAGAGAAGAATTCTTTTTTTACATCCCAGACGTTTTTGCTATGAGGGGCCTGTTAAAATTCCGTGGGGGTATGCGAAAGGGTGGAGTTGACAGCCCCAAAATGTAACAATCTGCCCCCCCAATCCACTGAGTTCTTGTAGAAAATGATTAAATATCCATGGAGGGAAAATGGAAAATTGGGGGTAAATTTATCCATTTTCCTAAGGGGTGTACTACTTTTTTTGCCAGGGGGTTTTGAAAATTGATGAAGTGTGTGAGTTATTTTTGAGGAAACCCCAAAATTTACAGTGAACACGACTAATTTACATTGAAAAGTGTCTATTTTATTTTGTTAATGAAAAATTAAAAAATATTTACAAAAATGTGAGGGGTGTACTCACTTTTGTGAGATACTGTAAGTGATTAAAGTGCAGTTCATCCAAGGTCTCACAGGTCATGTCTTCTCTAATGAGAGTCATTATCTTTCCCTTTTCCTTCATGATGTCTTCTCCTGACCACAGCTCCTCCCTGAAAAAATTTACCAGACAAACATATTAGACTTCTCACTTTTCTAACACTTCCATACCAATTCCCACCTCTGTACAAACACTCTATCCACAGCACTCCAATTGGTAATAATGTCCCCTATGGTGCCCCATACAGTTATTGTACCCCTGGCAGCGAAGGTGACCCCAGCTAATTTATAGGGCCCTCATTTTTGCCACCGATAGGTAGGAACACACCCCATATAGTGGCACCCCCCCCAAAAATTTAGGCCCAGATGTCCTTTTAGGTAGGGTTGACCAAAAAAAATCGAAGTCAGTAAGTGGGATACAACCCAATTAAGTCGGAAAAGTTAGTGCCTCCCAGTTGACAATTATATTGGCCCCCTCAAGGATGAAAAAAAGGGGTCCCTCATTGTAGGTTTTAAATAGGTTTAAGTAAGTAATAGGCCCTTTTCCCTGTAAGTAGGTACATAGGCCCCCAAATAGGTAGGTAGTTATATACTCAAGCAAGTATAAAAGATCCCTCCAGTAGTTAGTTATAAAGACTCCCCCAATAAGTAGGTACATAGGATCCCCCAGTAGATATGTTGGGGTTTTATTGGCCCAGCAAAATAGGTAGGTTTAGTAGGTGGGGTAGGTATTTTGGCCCAAGCAAAAAAGATAATAATATATGGGGCCCCCCGGGTAAGAAAAGTATTATGGCCCCCTCTAGTGGTAGGGTATTTGGGGCCCTCCAGTAAGGTTTTTATGGGCCCCAGTGGGAATTGTACTCCCTCAGCCCATAGTTAGGTATATAGTGCCACAGTAGGTACGTGGTAATATAGGGCCCCTTCTAGTAGGTAGAGCCCCCAGTCGTTAAGCATATAGGGGCCCCCAGTAGGTACATAGGCCCCATTAGTTAATTAGGTTATGGGCCCCCCCCCCGGTAGGGAGAATCCCAGACACACCTATAAAAAAAACACCTTTCTTTGAATCTACAGCTCCACTTCTGATATCTACTAGGCCATAAGCCTAGCAATAAGTTTGTGGTTAGACAGCGGCGAAAATTGGAAAAATGCAATCTCACACCGCGCCACCTGCGCTGCAACATCTAGAGGGCTCTGATCCGGGGATGATGTCCTGGTGCTGCCGCAATGAACGCTGCATCATGTGGCTTTTTTGGGAGATGTTATTTCCCCAAATGGTGATGTAAGCAAAGTAGCACTTGACTGCTGTAAAAATCAGTGGTGCGTGAGGTTTCCCTTTTCCCCAAAGTAGAAGAAGAAAACAGAAGGCAGGAAAAACCCAACACTGGAACAGTTGCTTCATTTGCTTTGCATATTTATTGAAGTAAGAAATTTGTTTCAAATGTTGGCACAGCCCACATACTTACCATCCTACTAGCTCTCCTTATTCTTCCCGAAGTATCATGGAAACCAGGTCTCACAAGAAGCTGGGTTTGTGCAAATTCTGTTTGAGAGTCCATTCCTGAGCAGATCAGGACATTTCTCAGTGGCAGGGTTAAAACTTCCCAGTTGGTACTTCTGAAAGGCTGACAAGTGTGCCTAATATGGGTGTTCTCACTATGCTGTTTTACAGAGCTGCTTCTCACAGGTAGCTTCAGGCTCCCACTTCCTGTTCAGGCTGTGGGTGGTTCTACAGCCGTGATTGGCATTTCAGCCCTGCTATTCCTAGCTGAGCCTGTTTGAGGGACATTGATGATGGAAGGGTTTAAGCAGCACCTCAGAGGGATACAGAGCTCTGAAAGTTTACCTAGGGATGCTTGCATACACAAGCAATAGATAACAACTGCTCTAGTTTTATACAGAAGCAAAATAAAATTTTCTTTGGGTAATAGATTTTTTAGTTTATCAAATGTTTTAAAGCTAACCCGTGGGGTGGGAAGCCCCTTTTTAAAAAACCCCCTCAATATATTTGTATCGTTGACATTAAAGGGGGAAAAATCATGTGCCCATGAGTACTTGTCAGATGATATATAACGAAGTTGACTTACCCTCGTTCAACGGTTATTTTTCCCGGGTTCCCCCTTTCGCGGGATTTGCGCCGACGGCGCCAAATCCGGGGGGCCGGGCCCCGGGAGCAATTACGGTAATCCACTGCTCTCATTGAAAACGTGGTTCGTCGCCCTCCCCGCTCGGGAATCCGCCCGCGGGGGGGAGAAAGTGACATGCACTTTTTAGGGCCCCAGACGCCCGTAAACAAAAGCATTGTCTTGGGCGGGGGGGCCCCCCCCGCCGCGCCCGGGCCCCGCCCCGTCCCCCCCTTATTCCGGGGGATTTGGGCTAAAATAGGGGCCCACAAAACCCCCCTTTCGGGAATAAGCCGTGTAAAACCGGCCTTACGTGCAAATATCATCTAAGTTGAAAATTTTTCCCTAATAAAACCTGATGTATAGGAGAAAATTATAATTTTAATTTTTTACAAAAAATTCAGTGTTTTGTTTAGATCTTCTAGAACATGGTTTATGAAAACACAGTTAACCATCCTGTTCTGACTGTCCTGAGGCTTTCTTGGCTCACCCTCTTCAGTAATACTGTAATCGGATATACTATCTGCAACATTTTATAAAAGCCATTTTTCCCCTTTTATTTTTTATTTTCTAGAAAAACTTTTTTATAACAAAAATTTTTTCCCGGAAATTTAACCCGAAGAGATAACTTGTGAACACAAAATGAACGCCAATTTCTCAAAAACGTTACTGTATAACCATCTACTTTTAAAACTATATTTGAAAGTTTGACGTGTAGTCATATAAAGCTGTCTATAGGTGAAAAATTGATATGATGAACCTTTTAAAATTGCTCATTCTTCTGACACTTTTCCAGGCAGTGCTTATCTTCCGTCAGCAAAATGTTCACATGGCTACACATGCAAATTCTTTTTTACCGAGTTTTAAAAATGGTAGTTGCTTTTAATACAAAAAGGGGTGAGGGGACCAAATTCTTTTCAGTCCAGATTTGATAAAACCCAATTAAAAGAACAGGAAGATAAAAAAGAATGTAAATAAACTGGAAACCCCCTTTCAATAAGATAGGAACAGAATTTTTTAGCCAAACTGTTTTGGCAGTTACGGTAGCAAAAAAGAAATGTTTTAAAATTAGGGGGTTGACCATGTAAGTTTACAAATGAAATTTAGGCATACCTCCATTGATTTAAAGGGCCTTCTACTTTTAATGTTGTCTTACAAAATTTCTGTGAAGCTGGATGGATTCTTTGGCATTATAATTAAGGTGGCAGATAGCATTAAATAATGAACCATCGATGAGAAAAGACTTAACAATAGGGTTTGGGACCTTTGCTTTTGTAAGGTCAAGGGAAGTATGATGGGTTTTTCACCCTTTTTTGGATAAAATGCATCAAAAGTGCCCGGCTATGTGTATAATGCACCAAAAAGAATGGTTGGGGAATTTATTGCAAAGACTCAGCACTTTTTAAATGCTCCTAACTCAGGGGGCGTTCAGGGGGTTCTGGGGGGGTGTCCAACACTCGTATTATTAGACACATTTATGAAAGTGGGGTCGGCAAAACTAGGCGCTTACTGCTAGGACGGCAGACCTATTTTAATGTGGACTGCGTGAGCCGAGGAGTCGAAGGGAGTTTTTCATTTTGGGGGAATAAAAGTACCTTATTTCTTAACCTTTTACCTGTACAATAAAAAAAGAAAATTTTTGATAATTACAAACTAATAAAATTAAAATTTTTAAATGTAAATAAAAACGTTGTATTAAAAAAAAATATAAAAAAAATATAATATCCCAAAAATAAAAAAAAATTATACAAGTTTTAAAATTAAAGAATCTAAAACTAGTTTTTCATTAAATAAACCCATGATGATGTTGTTCAAGTTTTTTTTTTTTACTATATTAAAAGTGAAATTTTTCTGTTGCTCACCCTTTATTTAATACAGCAAAACCAGACACCACGGTCTTGTGCGACCTGTGGGGTTTCCAAAAAGACAACCAAGTTTCTATTAATTGCCATGCTATTCTAATGGTTTTTCTTTTATTTCCAGTCTATCTAGAGCCATTACACAGGTTTACTACTTACTAATGCGCCAAAATTTCTCGAAAACGCCCAAACAAGTGAGGCCGTTTAACTTTAGGCCCTTTATAATCACACAAAAAACACTTTCAAACATTCAGGTGCATTTGACACTGAAAACGATACGTGATAATTCACTTCGGAGCATATTCTGTCATACATGTCTCCCTTAATCTTTGCTTTGCAGAGCATAGGCTACATGTATGAAACTTGGTGCGTCAAGGCCATTTTTCGCATCTTTTTTCCAGTGAAAAATGTGTCTGAATAAATGTTTGGGGCCCCTCGTATTTGTGTTTGGCACATCACAGAACTTGGCACATTAGTAATGTGTCAAAAATGTGTATTTGACATACAGCAATCACAGGTCTTGTGGTGCAACATGTAAGATCACTACCAAAGTTTCTATGCACTGACATTCTATTAAAACACCTTTTCTTTTATTTCTAACCCGCTATGATGTGTTTGTAATCACGAAAATAAAACGCTAACTCCCTAAATACAAATTGAAACGGGGTTTTTGGTAATTGTATTTGGTTTAAATTTTAATTTTTAATTCATTTTTAGGGGATAATGTTAATTTGTTGGGTTTATATAATTTTTTATATTAATTTTAGATTATTTAATTTATTATGAAATTTATATAATTTAATTGTATGTAGTTTGATAATTATCAGGAAACTTTTTATTATTTTACTTGTATAAGTTGAGAAACAAGTGAAATTTTAATGGCAAATCTAGCTCCACTTCGAATCCCAGGAGACCCCAAATTTAATTAAGTAATCCGGGCCCCAATTTTGCAAACCACATTCATAAATGTATCTAGTATTACAAGTGTGGTGTGCCTCAGCCCCCAGAATGCCTCCGCATCTTCACCGCATTACAAAGTTCAGTTGTGCATAATTGGAAACTATTCATTAACCGCCCGACATCGGGAAAAATTTGGCAACTAATCAAATTTTGGTGCATTTAACACCTGAACATTAAAACTGACCCCTTCATACATGTCGGCCATAGAGTCCAAGTAGGGTGGTAGACAGAAATTAGGTAGGAGATATAGAGAGGGGCAGCACTGTGGAGAGCGATGTGGGTGAGATAAGTTGTATTTTATGTATAAATGCACAGTCAGGGCAGTGACTGGCACAGGTAGAGGCACCAGTGTAGTGGTTAGAGAGAAAGATGAGTCTGGTTGCTGCCTTCAGCATGGATGAAACTGAGTTTAAAGAAGGGCAGCCCAATTAGAAAACAGCAATAAAGATGACAAGATTTGTTTGGGGGGGG